>JAPYZC010007929.1:0-10425 GCA_030522665.1 Ichneumoninae sp. A BG-2022a
TGCTTGATTTTTTTCAGATTTTTATCCGATCGAGAAGTGTTTGTAATTCTCTTTTATTCCTCTCGAACTTAGGCGGCGTCAGTCATTGCGCTAGTACTAGATGGGTGGCGATGAAGTTCGCTTCTGCGCAAAATTTATATAATCGGATTTCTGGGAGTTGAGATGGCAAAAAAAAAAAAAAAATTGATCTTGTACCCTTTCGACCGAATTTTCACTCTCGGATTGTCGAAGCTTCCGCTGAAGTCACTGCGACCGGTGGTGAAGCGAAAACCATGCTCGAGGCGGAGAGTGAGAAAAGCAAGTTCGGCGCAGAGGAGGGAAGAAAGCTACAAAGAACCGGTTGTCGATCTGCCCGGATATTCAACGGTCGGATTAAAAGAGGAGAGAGAAGGACCATGCCCGCATGAAAAGATACCCCGAGAATTTAAAGTTTTTACATAATTCACCGATTCATATTTAGTATTTCATAAATTTTCAAAATAAACAAAAGTTAAATAAATATAGTCGTCAGTCAGAACGGCAAAATGGTAATTTATAGGTGCCGCAATCTCACACGACTTCAGAAAAACGTTTTCGTATCGTACCAAATTTTACTTCACAAGGTGTAAAATGGAGTTTTGCGCACGCAAAGCGTGCGTAAAGCAGCCATTTTCGCACCGAGTGTAATAATAGTATATTACTGTACTAGTGCGAAAAAAAAATTTCCGACGAGTGTTGCAATCACACGAGTTAAGAAAACGTTTCTCGCACGAGTGTCGTACGAAATTTTATATCACAAGGTGTGAAAATGGGGGTTTTACGCACGCGAAACAAAACCGTCATTTTCACACCGATTAATCTAAAGTTCTTTTCTCCAGCTTCGCTACAGCAACCACATTCCTTGCGTGCAACACGGGGGGAAAAAGTGCTTATTATTGACCAATGATCATTGTTAACCTGTGCGCATGCGCAGTGCGGTTTCATTACTAGGGGGCAATAGGGCTCATTTACTCCCCCTGAAAGCCCTGTAAACTCCCGGGGAGTAATTATCATTGGCGAATATAACGATTTTGCGACGCAAGAAATGTGGTTGTTTTAACGATGTCTGAAAAAAGTGCATGCTATACGGGAGCGAAGCGGATTTTCACCTCGAGGATTTCTGCCCTCGCTTCGCTCGGGCAGCAAACTTCGTAAAAGGAAGTGGGCGAAAATCGCCCACTTCCCTCCCTTGTAGCATAATATACTGTTTATCGTTCATAACTCGCATACATGGTTTACCCCATAATCATCATTAATGAATGTTAACGTGGGTGCGAGGCCGCATCGGCTTTTTTCCCATTGGCATTCCGTTGAAACGACTTATTCTTTTTTTGTGAAAAAGAGAAGAAGAAAAAAAAACAATTACCTCCGAGACTCGATACATTGTTTCGTACGCAGAATTATTGCATCCAGACTAACGGTCCCCTCGATAGTCACACTGTAAAAATAAATAGGATATTTAATGTACTGGAACTTGAAATTTGCTTTCATTACTTACATTAAGTTGTAGTAATGCGTATTTATTAGCAACATGTTACATTGATTGGCGATCTTTCAAGTGTGTAATAGACGTCTTGATGATTGCATGAAGATATGGTAGCACTGTAAAAAAAATTATATGAAATTTAATGTAGGATCGGAAGTTTTTATGCATAAACTGGTATATTAAATTTCACGTACAATTGTGATGAAAAATGAATGTACAGTGTATTAAAAACATTGGGAATACTTTATTTAATAATTTATACACTAGTTTAATAATTTGCTTTCATTTCAATGAAAAAGTATATTAATTTTTCATCACAATTGTACATTAAATTTACAAGTTTTTTTTATAGTGTAACAATATCTGCTAACGAGCCATCGACCTTGGTCCTTCAGCTCCCTACTTACATTAATCGAACATTATAAAATAAAAATACCAGATATTAAAATTACAGATATTTTACCTGAAACTTACAAACATTTTCCTATAAAATTGCAACGCACATAAGTTTGAAATTTCAGCAACAGTCTATGTAAAAAAAAAAAGCTTCCAATACCGTTCGTTAATTTTCAAACTCGCTATTTTTTTGCCCGTTTGAAAGAAAAAAAAAGAAAATAACCGTGCCCACACGGAAAGCTAACCCGAGGATTTAAAGTTTTTGCAGAACTCATCGATTCACATTTCACGAATATTCAAAATAAACAAAAGTTAAATACACATATTCGTTTGCCAGAACGCCGCAAAGTTCTTTATATGGCTTATACCTTGCGCACACAAGCTTTACCTCATAATCATCATTAACGTATGGTAACGTGGGTGCGCGGCCGGATCCTCTTTTTTTCCCATTGGCTTTCCGTTGAAACGACTCATTCTTTTTTTGCGGAAAAAAAAGAGAAAATAAAAACTAACGGCCTAGGAGGAGCGTCGATAGATTGTTTCGTACGGAGAATGATTGCATCCAGGCTAACGGTCTCGCCGATAGCCAGTAGGTACATCGCTATTTTTTTCTCCTTCCCTGGGTCTGGTGTGAAGCAACCGATCGCGTGCATCCAGAGTAAAGTTCCGTACGTTGAAAAATAAATAAATAAAAGAAAAAGAAAAAAAAAAAACCACCTGTGCCAAAAAATGGTGTGTGAGAATATCTCCAGTAGTTTCAGAATCGCGTAGCGCATCGCTAATTTTAACTCAATTTCGAATACGAACCGTGACCCTTTTCAGACCCCCATTGGTCGTTCCGGTAAAGATCTCTTCCCGTGAATAAATAAACAAAAATATATACGAACAAACAAGCTTGGAAAACACACATCTGTAACCGTTATCTGGAGTCCGAGCGAGCGCGTGTTCTCTTACACGCGTGTTCACAGCATGGGGGGCGCGTGATGGTTATAATCATCGGGAGGTATCTCGCTCTCGTGATCATTCGTGACCGCGATCAATTTGGCGTGCGTGGCCCCTCGTCGATCGGCCGATTGACTGGGCCCGAGCGTGGGTTCTTGGGATTGAAAAGCAGCCTCGGTCGTTTCTGTGCGCGATACCCGTACCGGTGGTAAGCATAACTGGCGTCGGGTGACCTCTAACACGGCCATTAGTCATGGACATATCGTTTCGTTCCTCGGCCGTTGAGCGAGCCCTTTTTTCCCCTGCTTCTCATTCACTCGATCGGAGAGATTTTTTTTTGTACCCGGTCGCCTCGCTGAACGGATAAATAAGAATAGACTGTAAAAAATGTTCGTAAGAGATTTAACGTTTCGGGCTGGAAGTTTTTATTCGAAAACTGGTGTGTTGAATCTCGTGGAAAATTGTGATGAACAATGAGTATTAAAAATATTGGGGATTCTTTATTTTTTATGATTTACTTTAATTTTAATGAAAAAGTATATTCATTTTTCGTCACAATTGTACATTAAATTGACTGCTTTTTTTAGTGTGCGAATATTTGGTGTACAAAGATTCACTGTAAAAACCATTCTTATGAAAGTTAATGTACTGGTACTGGAAGATTTTGTGCATAGACTGGTAGGGGAGACCGGGGCAAAAGGGGACTGTGATGGCAAAACTCAATTTTGTGATAATTTTTGGATGCCCCATTTTGTCCCAACGATACATCTGAATTTTCAAACCAGTTTTGTCCCACGTACTACCATCGCTACCACCTCAAAGATATTGGTATATTGAATTCCGTGTACAATTTTCATTAAAAATTAACGTACAGTATATTAAAAACTTTTAAAACACTTTACTTTTTGTAATCACAGTTACCTGTAAATAATAATCATAATTTTACTATGAAAGCACTTAAAATTTGTAAGTCCTTTTAAATCCAATGATGTACATTTGTTTCATTGTAAAGGTCCATTAATTTTTCACCACAATTGTACATTGAATGTACGAGTTTTTTTGCATAAAAACTTCCAGTCCGGTGCATTCAATTTACAATTTTTTCCCTGCAAATGCTGCGATTTTTTGACAATGTTGCTGACATTTTGTTTTATAGAATGTCATACATATATTTAAAAAAATACACATATCGGAGTAGGGGAGACCCGGGCAAAATGGCACGGCGGGGCAAAACGGGACTGTGAGGCCAAAACCCAGTTTTCCAATGATTTTTGGATTCCCCACTTTGTCCCAACGATACATCCGCATTTTCAAACCTGTTTTGCCCCATGTACCACCATCGCCACCATCTCAAAGTTATTGGAGAATTGCGTTTTGTCCCATTATCCCGTTTTGCCCCGATGTGCCATTTTGCCCTGCTCTCCCCTATATTTATTTGGATAAATAAATTGACATAAATATAATTATATAAATAAATGTATGTATAATTTATTAATTTTTTTCTCTGCAAAAGTTGCGATATCTTCCGCGCGCCGATCAAATGATATACCGGTCGGACGACTCGGATTTAAGTGCGCCAAAGAGAAGCGTTGCACGGTGGCGAATCGAAGAGCCTCGCGAGCGTGTCGTCGCGCGCTTCGCGTACTTACACGGTGGAATCGCATTTGGAAACGGTGCTTGGAAACGAGAAACTGTAGGAACAGAGAGGCGAATTCCCGGCGCGACAAAAGTTCCGCATACGATCGAAAACGTATTATACCGAGGATCCTGGCTCGAGGAGCCCGCGGCGAGATTTATCGCCGTACGTTTCTGTCGATTCGCTCATCATTGTAAAGCGCGATTCATCCGAGCCAATCTCGCACGGTCCAGTCAGCTCCCGTTAAATCCAGTTACGACGATCCAATTCGGACGTGGACCGGCTCCCCGTTTCGATCACTATTCTCCGGAGGTGGGCTCCGGTTTTTTCGTTCTCGATCTTTATCGACCGTCATCCTCGTGATGAAGCCCGCGTGGATAAAATTTATATTCCTCAGATGTTCACGTCACGTATAGAAGATTTGGCCACTTATGTATAGATTGAAAATATAGATTTTTTTGAAAAGTTGAATGTTTGTTAGTTGACTAGACCCTTACACCCAGAAAAAAAATTTATTTGACGGCCACCGTTTATTTGGTTTAAGTAAAATATTTATTATATTGAAATAAATATTTATTTACGTTCAGTAAATAGTTCCTTAAATGAAATAAATATTTATTTAAAGCCAATAAATATTTTACTTGAACCAAATAATCGATGGCCGTCAATTAAATTATTTTTCTGGGTGTAGGGACTTCGATCTCAAACCATGAGAATTATTTATTTATTCATTTAATTAATTAATGACGGGCTGGGCCCAATTACAAAGGTGATCGGATTACCCATCTCCAGGAACAAAGTGAGAGAGATCCATCGTATATGAAATCACATAGGTTTATCGCTAATTTATATATAATGTCCTAAGTTTATCACAAGTACATTGCAAGAGGAATAATAAGAATAAGACAGATAGAGAATTATGCCATTATTATACTAATCCGGTTCTATTCTGCGCGACTCGAAGTATAGTGCACAATAATGCGGCGCAAGACGGCACTTTGCACTCTCATCCTATGCAAAAAAAATCAACTCATTTTTCGGCCCGAAATACGTCACTTCCGATCGAAAAATGAGATTTTTAGACTAACCCACTATTATGTCTATCTATGCCGTTATTAAACTGTTCTGGTTCTATTCTGTGCGTCTCGATGAGTAGAGCAAAATAATGCGTCGCAAAACGGTACTTTGCACTATCATTGTGTGAACAAAAAAAACTCATTTTTCAACCGCAAATATGTCACCTCCAGGCCAGAGAACTGATTTTTCGACCGGAAGTGAGGTCATACTGCGATACATTACTTCCGGTCGAAAAATGAGATTTTCAGACCAGAAACGAAGTACTTTCAGTATGACGTCACTTCCGGAAAAAAAGTTGAAAATTGAAATTTTCTTGTCGCTTTTTCATAATGTTACCTTATTCGCAAAGCTTTTTCTGTATTTTTGACTTCTTCGTGGAGAAAACTTCGCGAATAAAGTAACATTATGAGAAACCGATAAGAAAAATTTCAACTTTTATGAGTAAGCGATATGAAAATTTCAATTTTCATCTTTTTCAACCATGTGTGGAAGGGATTTTTCAACATTTTGGAACATTCTGAAAACGTCTTCATAAAAATCACGAACATATATACATATTTTTTTTTTACCAAAACAAAGCTTCCTATATGAGGAAGTAAAATTGCCGATTTTTAAATTCCATTGTCCAGCGTGAAGCGCCCGAGCGACAACAACCTGCCAGTATCTTGTAATTGGTGGGATTTATCTTGCGGGATATTTCCGGCAGATATGTCCGATGGATATATATGAGATATAAAACTTTTATATCTTCTGTACATCTAACATATACTTAACGTCCGCGAGGGATACTCGTCTACGACGCGGTCTACCCGTAACGAAACAGGCGACAGCTTTAGAATTTTTAATCATCTCGACACCAACATTGTTTCGTCGACTCGCCCGGCCGCGGCACATCCGGTACGTTCAACCACGCCGCTCGAACCGGGCAGGGACCTCAGGAATGAGAGAAGAAAAAAAACGGAGCTGTGAATATATTTTCCGGAGTATACCTCTCTATTATCTGATTACCGCATTTAATTGTTTCCTCGAGCGCGATATTTTTGCCACTCGGACAAGACGTGCCGGAATGGGACTTTGTTCTTGGACGATCGTATCGAATACCAAGGAGAACGAATTACTTAAAGTACTTAAATGACGCCGCGAATATGACAGTGGTCATATTCGCGGTAAATCATGTATACTAAAAAAAATCATGTATACTAAAGGTACTGAGAAGATTAATTTTGCACAATAATAATTGCAAAATGTTATTAACAAATTCATCAAAAAATTAATTTCTTAACAAATTACCCGGCAACAAAACTTTTTTTTTTTTAATGAAAATGATTCGTTTATTTTTCTGAATACATACGAATTTCTTCAGATTTTTAAGTAAACGTTGATTTTTGTTCTATAAAAAAAAATAAAAAATCAACGATTACTTAAAAATCTGAAAAAATTGTACGCACGCAAAACCCCGATTTTCACACATTATGAAGTAAAATATCATGCGATCCTCTTGCGAAAAACGTTTTCTTAACTCGTGTGACTGCAACACTCACCTCCGCCTGGTTCTGCGAACTCACACTCGTCAGAAAAGTTTTTTGCACTAGTATCGTAATGTACTATTTTCTGCCGCATGGACGTAAAATCGCGTTTTCCGTTTCTGTGAAGTGAGTGCAAAAAAGGCACTTTTTCGAATTTTCAGCAAAAATACTGCGCATGCCTACAAACGCAATGTGGCATTTTTTCTCGCACTAGTGCGAGAAAGCGCCTTTCTGCGCACACTTTCCAAAAATTAAATACGTGACTTTCGCGAATTTGTAAGGAATAATTATGTGAATGGCAGAGACGTAGAAAGACTCGTGTGACTCGTGTGAGTGTGAAAATGCCGCGTTCGACTTCGGCTCGTGCGGCATTTTCACACTCGTCAAGAACTCCATTCCTACGCCCTCGCCACACAAATAACTATTCCGAAGTATGCTTTTCTATTATCTGGTTGCCGCGTTTAATTGTTTCCTCGAGCGTGACATTTTCGCCACTCGGACAAGACGTGGCGGAATGGGCCTTTGTTGTTGGACGCCGGAATGGAAAACCAGGAAGAACGAATCACTTCAATTACACCTCGAATATGGTAATCGTCGTAAACTTATGTTTCCAGTTTCATGGAAAACGCTAAAGAGCATTCGATCTTTCATTATCCTTAAAACGAAAGGCTTAAAAAAAGGACTTTCTGGGCTGGGTTTATCAACACCGCACGATCCATTTTTGGCCCAAAGTGAAACGGGACATTGGTGGATCGTAGAAAATACAGTTTTTCCCCTCATTTTCGACGAGCCAGTCATTGCGGAGCTGTGAATATATTTTACGGAGTATTCTTCTCTGCTATCTAATTACCGCGTTTAATTGTTTCCTCGAGCCCGATATTTTCGCCACTCGGACGAGACGTGCCGGAATGGGCCTTTGTTGCTGGACGATCGTACCGAATATCAAGAAGAGCGAATTACACCCAGAAACAAAATTTATTTGATGGCCACCCTTTATTAATATTAAGTAAAATATTTATTTGATTTAAATAAATATTTATTTAATTTAAGTAACTATTTACTTAATTAAAATTAATACTTATCTAAATCAAATCAATATTTTACGTAATCTTAATAAACGGTGGTCATCAAATAAATTCTTTTTCTGGGTGTACTTAAATTACGCCTCGAATGTTGAAGTCGCCAAAAACTTTTTTTTATTTCTATGGAAAATGGTAAAAAGCATTCAAACAATTAATTTCATTGCCCTGAAAATGAAGGGGAAAAAAGACTTTCCGGGCTGCGTTTATCAATACCGCAAGATCCATTTTCGACCCAAAGTAAAGCGAGACATTGGCGAATCGTGGAAAATACAGTTTTTCCCCCCATTTTCGATGAGCAAGTCATTGCGCGATTTGCAGCCGTGACGAGCAGCTTAGCGAGTAAGTAGAATCGTAATTGCATATACGTGTACATGTTCCGAGTCGATGCTCCAGATTGTCTCGATTATCAGTTAAAATAATAGTTACAATGAGAGAGCGGTGGATTCGACAGAGCGGCGAAGACGATCGCGCTCGATGACCCGGGGAGGCGGAAGAGAGCGATCGTATTTACCCCAGCCCGCCCATTAATAAACATTTAATCGAGAGCGGAATGACCGAAAATTGGTATCAATTTAACGGTACATCGTTATCCGGGATGCCGAAGATCGTAAGCGTTTTATTCCACGATCCCTCTATCAAAGCTCACGGGCGACTGTCGATACGTCGAACGGTTAACTTCCGGTGCGACCGAGTCCCGCTTTAAAAAGAAAGAATTATTCTTTTTTTTATATTACTTGTTTCTTTTTTTGGTGTTCTAAAACACATTCTTTTCGTTTACTTTTCTTAACAGCAGTGAACCATAGACAACGTCCCACTTTAAAAAAATATTTTTAAAAATTACTTATTACTTTCTTTTGTTCATAAACATTTTTTTAAACACTTTCTTTTTATTCATTTTTTAATAACAGTGGACCACAGCCATCGCGTCCCACATTGAAATATTTTATATACAAAAAAAAAATGTTTTCTTAAATTACTTATTGCTGTACTTTATTCTAAAATATTTTCTTATATATCTTTTTATTCATTTTTTGAAAACCTTGCAACATAACGAACGCGTCCCGCAGCGAAAAAAACAAAAATGCTTTTTTAAATGACATTACTTTTTTTTGTTCTAAAAAACATTTGATTCTTATTAATTATTTAATAACAGTGGATCGTATCGACAGCATCCCAATTTGCAAAAAACGATGTATATATTTTTTTCAAATGTTTTCAAAACTTACTTATTACTTTTATTTGCTCCAAAAAAATGTTGTTTTAATTTTTATTTTTTAACAACAGCTTCGGAGTCGACATTCTCGAATTCTCGAGTCGAAGATCTCCGAAGGATCGTCCGGAGAGTAGTCGGAGCGAGCGCGGTATTCGAGTGGTATTTACCGAGCGTAAATTCTCGGCGTAATTAACCGTTCCCCCGTAAATATCAATTAATTAATTCCGCGAAGAGGTAGGAGTGTCACCGTCGGCGAATGGCCGGTGGAAAATATCACTTTCCATCCACAAAAGTGAATCCCGGCTTTCTCTCCTCTCTCTTACACGTCCCCGAGCTCACGGCGATCCTCGGCTGCTTAACGGTCAACACATTTGTGAACGCCTATGGTAAATCACGTACGGGTGACACGCGCACCTCGCTTACACGAGCGCTACGGCCAGAGCCGCGCCGGGCATTTACCGTCATGCACTTTATACAGTGCACCGTGTCGAAGACACGTTTACCGCTCCTAACATTTATTTATAGCGCGTTGGCCACGGCGAACGGCGAATAAGACTTACAGTTATCGAATGACGGATTTATCCTTTATTTGCTTACTCGCGAAAGAAGTCTTCAAAAAAATGAGGATTTTAGCGCGAGCAATAAAAATAGTCTAAAACGTCGGCAAGTGCGAGCTTTCGCGTAACTTCCGGATGAGCGTGTGTGTTTGTATAGACAGTAAAAAAATTCTTGTATACTTAACAAACGTTTCTTGTCTGCGGAGTTCCATTATTTTTTCTACTTGGTATTTTAATTACCATTTTTTTTACTTGGTATTTTTTGACGAATAAGAAATTGTAAAATCAACAAGAAATTATAAAACGAACAAGAAATTCTAAAATCAACACGACATCCTAAAATCAACAAGAAATTCTAAGATCAACACGATATTCTAAAATCAACAAGAAATTCTAAAATCAACATAAAATTCTAAAATCAACATAAAATCCTAAAATCAACATAAAATCCTAAAATCAACATAAAATTCTAAAATCAACATAAAATCCTAA
>JAPYZC010007931.1:0-14255 GCA_030522665.1 Ichneumoninae sp. A BG-2022a
ATGAAACACTTTGACTCTGGTAAAACGAAACACTTTGACTCGGGTAAACCGAAATACTTTGACTGAGGTAAAATGACACACTTTGACCGGGGTTAAATGGAACACTTTGACTGACGTAAAATGAAACAGTGAGCTGAGATATTCTAGTCTCCTCGGGTGGCTCCATAGCCCGAAATATTATAAGTCCTATTAGAATCGAGTGGTGACATGTGTCACCCTAATTTCCTTGATCGGTTATCAGTTACTTTACGGAAAATTCAATGTCCCTTGGGGCCCGTGCGGCTGGTCTGATTATTCCAAGTCCAAGTCCCAGTAAGTTTTGGAGACACTCAAAGAAACCGCGCCACCCACCAGAAGCCCTAGTATGTATCTAAACATATATACATATTTTTTCTTTAACCAGTCCTTGAAGTTATTATTCGAGACGGGGGATTACCCGTTGACGCCCGGAAGATTAGACTCGTCGAGTCTCGAAAGACCTTCCTCCTCGTTATACATATATATCCACACACATATATATATAATATACATCCGGGTTTGTAAGATCCAATCGTGTCTCCAATCTCCATCAACTCCGATCGTAATAGGGGAGACCGGGGCAAAATGGGACAGTGAGGGCAAAACTCAATTTTCCAATAGTTTTTAGATGCCCCATTTTGTCCCAACGATACAACCGGATTTTCAAACCCGATTTGCCCCACGTACCGTCATCGCCACCGTCCCAAAGTTATTGGAGAATTGCGTTTTGTCTCATTATCCCGTTTTGCCCCGGTGTGCCATTTTACCCCGGTCTCCCTTACTTTGTTCTCCGTTGATGAGTCGGTAACCGCGTGGATTCCCGAGGCTGGTACCCAATGTCAATTGAATTCTCCGGTATCGGGAATACGTACTCGACGATAACGATTACGACGTGAAAGTAGTGTACGGTAAAATCGGTTGGTTGGCGGAGGAGGAGAGACGGAGAGAGGAGAACGAGGACCGCGAACAGTGCCACGCCGCCTCGGCGACGACGTCGACGACGTCGACGACGACGTCGTAGGAGCCGTCGAGGAGGACGGGTCGTTGACCTCACCTGGATATAATACAACGCACACAGCCAGTGTCGTACCTGTGCCTCGAGCTACCGGCCACGCTCTCGCACATTTTTCTCTCTCCCTCCGGTGGTGGCCCGTTGGTATGTGTCTTCACGCTACACGTACGACCCGCACTGCTGTGCCCTCCTCCTTCCTTATGTATAAACGGGCCAAAAGCAACGGGGAAGACGCATACGCTATGCAGAACCGAAGGAGAGGAATGATGGCGTGTCGAAACATTCGACGAACGGCACTGCATGCGCTCGGCGAGAAAAAAAAAAAAAATTGCACTTTGTGCATACAGTTTCTAAACCGTGAGTTACTGTTACGCGGACGGAGCTCACAGGTTCTCGTTAATCGACTACGATTTCGAGCACGTGTGAGGTTTTTTTTTTCTTGACGCCGAGCGTTACGTTATCGCTTCGTGGATAAGTTTGCATTTTTTATATTTGTGGAATAAATCATAATTAAGGGAAAAATACATAACTGGATTGTATAATAAAGTTCGTGCCAATTGAACACTCACACCGATATTCACAATAGTCACAAATACTCACAGATGCTTACTAGGGCCGTTCTTAAATTTAACATTTTTTAATTTTCTGGGGCCACCCCGTATTATCGTGCGGTATTAAATAAAAATAGTGATGTGCAAGAGACCCCGAAATTAATGCATCTCAGAAGTCGCTACCGGCTGTTTAAAAAATAGAAAAAACTTCGGAACATCTAAATTTAAAGTCGAAATGAAATATTCGAGATTCCCTTGGAGCCATCTCGCGCTTCCAAAGTACAATGTACAAGAAAACCTCTGCGAAGTCTCCACGAAATCAAAGCATCTGTAGAGGTCACTACCGAGGGTTAAAAAAACAGAGTTTTCGACAATTATAGCTAATAGTTACAAAATGCCGTGGAAGGTGAACATTTTAAAAGATAAGTTTGATGTAACAAAAGTTGAATAAAAAAACCGAAGATTTGTCAGTTCTGGTAAAGGGAAATCGACAAATTCCTGCCATGGTTAAAAAGTATACAATTCGAACGAAACACATTAATTATCTAATTCTTTTCAACAGCTGATACGAGAGTACTCTTTTTTTAATCATACGCCCTTATTGAATCAGGTCGTCCATACACGACGTTGATTATCCGACGTCTCGTGCTGGAATGCCTTGCCACCCTGAAAATAATTCAATTCCCTGCCGTACAAAGAATACTATCCAAGTTTTCATTCCGAGAATCAATTTCAGCCACCCCGTATTATCGTGCGGTATTAAATAAAACCTTCCAAAGTACAATGTATAAGAAAAAACTCTGCGAAGTCTCTATGAAATCAAAGCATCTGTAGAGGTCGCTACCAAGGGTTAAAAAAAACAAAGTTTTCGACAATTATAGCTAATAGTTACAAAATGTCTTGGAAGGTGAACATTTTGAAAGATAAGTTTGATGTAACAAAAGTTGAATAAAAAAACCGAAGATTTGTCGGTTCTGGTAAAGGGAAATCGACAAATTCCTGCCATGGTTAAAAAGCATACAATGCCTATCGACGAACGAACGAAACACATTAATTATCTAATTCTTTTCAACAGCTGATACGAGAGTACTCTTTTTTTAATCATACGCCCTTATTGAATCAGGTCGTCCATACACTATATAATTTTCTTGTACATACACAAGATATATTGGGTTGGGCTGCCAATCAGTGAGACGTTGATTATCCGACGGCTCGTGCTGGAATGCCTTGCCACCCTGAAAATAATTCAATTCCCTGCCGTACAAAGAATACTATCGACGTTTTCATTCCGAGAATAAATTTCAGCGATCTAGCCATGACCTTATGATGAGAGTTTACCTCGTAAGTCATCGCCTAGCCGTGTACCGTTGTCAGATATATCGATATATTGATTTATCTAGCCTCTCCGCTATCTCAACTCGCGGATATCGCAATTTAACCGCTCGCGCATGCGCGTTCAGGGCCAAGAAACGCTTTTCTCGTCAAGCTTTATTTATCGTCGCGCGTTTCGCACGACACTCGAAGGCTCGGCCACGCCGACTGTTAAAGTCCTACGAAGTAACATACATTTATTTTTTTTCTTGTTGACCGTCCGTGTAGGAGTTTTCAGATTTATTTTATTCCCCCCCAAGAGTCCTTCGCGCTTACTCCTCTGTAGATTCAATTTTTTTTTCTATCCCCGGTACGTGCGCGCATTAGCCGACATAACGGAACGTCCGAGCCGCGTGGCCGTGCGCGTGACACTTCGAGTACTCGAAAGCCTTCAACCCACGCAACGAGAAGTAGATTCCCGTGCGGATAAGCAAACAGTATTGCTTGTTACCGGCTATCTCCCTCTCCCCCTCTCCCGCAGTTTATATTTACCATTCCCGCGAGAGTGTACACAGCAAATTCCACCCGTCCACTCGAGGGGCCGCGGAAAAGAATTCCCCCTTCGAGAGCTACGTAAAGAAGAAAAAAAAAAAAGTAAAAAATAAGTACCAAAAAAAAAAAAAAAACGAAAAAGATGATTCCTCGGTCCGTCCCAAGGTCGACGAAAATAATACAACAGTCGATTCTTTCGGCGAGTTGGAGGAGCCGAGCCGCGGGAATGAAAAGAGTCGAAGGGTTGTAAAAGAGCGTTGCTGTAAAAATGTTCCGTGTGTGCGAGGCGACTGCCGATCAATGGGACTCGCGATCGTTGAGGTCTTTCTCTCCCTCCGCTCTTGTTGTGTGCAGTGAGTCGCGTTGGGCGGGAGGGGGGGGGGGAGGCTTCGTTGCTTCTGTGTTGCACACGTCGAAGGGGAGAGAAAACGAGCAGCAGCGGTGGCGCGAGCGCCGAGATATAAATAAGTGCGCGGGGACAGATTCAAGGTCGGCGATAGAGGAGAGTTCCAGAGGGAAGGAAGGTGGCGTGTGTATGTGTGGTGACTTCTCTCCCCGTGTACGTATACGTATGTATATCTGTATATATTTCTCGTTCTTCTTTCTTTCTCTCGTTCGTTTCGCGAGGATATGCGTTTCGCATCAACCCGTTAGAAACCACGTCGTGGCCTCTCGTTCGCCTTTCCTCTCTCGTCTCGGTTGTATACTCGGCGCTTGCTGTACAGCGATGCCGCCCGAGTGAGGGAAAGGGGGGGGGGGAGATGCCCCCGAAGGTTTCACGAGGGGCGGACACGCGGGCCTCCACGGTACATATACAAGTGTATATATATATATATTTATATACGATATATATATATGTATGTATATATACAGGTATAATATAGTAAGGCTGGAACGAAGACCCAAAGCGACGAAAACGTGTGTAGGAGAAATAGCGGTCTCTCGTTGCTCGCCCGCGCTCTCCGGACTCTGAGAGCTCCGCAGAATACAGGTGTATTCTCGGCGGCGTTGTCAAATCTACTGCACTCGCGGGCCCGACGGAGAATCGGCGAGTGTGCGCGTAGAAAATTTATTCGCTTGTTTGTGAAATCGTTTTTTTTTTGTCTTGATTCTCCGATCGATGACAAAAAAAGGCGAGTAAAGCTTCCTGCGCGAGAGAAGCACGAACAGCGATATAGAGGCGGATCGAGGAAACTTTCCGAAAGTCATGACAAATAGAGTCGTACGGTGAATTTCGTAAGAAATTTATTATTCGTACCTCATTAAGTGTTACAATAACCTCGCAACTGAGTACGCGGGGAGTTATATGGTGTACAGTGTATAAACTTCGGGTGTCTATTTTCCCTGGGCTCATTAGTATGCATAGTATAAACGTTGGGTATACATATGCGGCGAGACGAGAGCAGCGGCGTCGAGCGTTTCTTCGTTGGTTTCGCCATGGTGAGACGAGCACGTTTTCATGTTGTTCTCGCATATACATATATATGTGTATACACGTATATGCATAGTGGTCGAATATAATAGAAACACACGCGAGACCGCGTATGCAACGGTACGAAAGTGGGACAGCGGTGTGTAGTAGCCGAGCGGGCGAACTCGAACGAAGAGACCTTACGTAGGTATGTTCCAAACAACGCGAACAACCGAGGCAGAGCCGCCAGCCGGGCAGAGGCAGCAGAACGTCAGTTCGGACGCGGCAATTGCAGGAAGTCCCCTTCCTGCCCTCGCGGGACCACTGCACCATACTGTATATATACATACATATATGTGTACATATAGTGTGTATATATATATAGCGTGTATGTCTACAAACATCACGATGCCGGCCATCTTTATGCCGCTTTCGAGAGAGCTCGTCCTCCTTCCCTAACTCGTTTTTCGTCTGTTCTTCATTATTATTATTACTATTGTTTTTACCCTAGAGCTCGTTCGCTTCCCTCGAAAAATTTCGACAACTTATCCAGCGCAGACGCACTTGGTTAAAGGATTTCATGATATTTGCCTGGCCCGGAAACGAGAACAGCCCAGGGTCGCGCCCTGCTGGTGGGGGGTCGGAATTTCATTATGATTATTACAATTTTTATTATTATATTGAATACTATTGGTTTTGCCCTTGACGTCGTTCGCTTCCCTCGAAAAATTTCCAAAAGTTATCCAGCGGAGGAGGATTTGGTAAAGATTTAATAACATTTTCGTGGGCCGGAAACGAGAACAGCCCGGTGGAGCGCCCTGCCGGTGGGAGTTCGGAGTTTCATTGTCACAGACGCACTGTACCGGTCATTCTACCGAGATAAACAAAGCGTAAACTTCATTCCAAATCTCCGTGCATAATTGCACTGTCCCTCGCAGCGTCTCGCCAGATACGGAATTAAAAAAGATTTCGAGATTGGGCGAGCAATTTTTATTTTTTACGGGCTACGACAGTGCTCGTTGCGCGGAGGAGTGAGGGAACAAACAGAGGGCGAGGACGAGTAGTACCGAAAGACGTTGGCGAGGAGCGTCGAGGAACAGAACGCGAGAGAAGAACCCGCCAACGATGTACACTATAGAGTGATGCGAGACGAGGAGAAAAGAAAAAAATATATATATTTTTATTATATGTATATATATATATGTATTCTTCTCGGGACGAGCGGGGAAAGAAACGAGTTGTCAGTGCCGGGCGCGCGTCCGCAGCATCAGAAGAGAAGCGTTATAGTATAGTACACAGTCACGAGGACCCGAGAGGGGTTGGTGCTCTGTGTGCTCGCTGCACGAGAGTCTGGGGCACGAGGAAGGATATTTGCTCGATTCTCGTGGTGGGGATGCCGGTCGGCTCTGCGACGAGAGAGAAATAAATATATATACATACACCATATATATATAAAATATATACAGATATAACAAGTAAAGCGCCCGAGAGGGGAGGAAGAAGAACGGGCGATAGCCACGAGTCCCGCTCGCCGAGGGGTTTGGGTGTCAGCTGCGGGACGGAGAGATCGAGGCAGACGCCGTCTGCGAGTCGGAGAGAGACGGCAACATGGGACAAGCGCTAAAGGCGCGGAGCGAGAGGGGCGGAGGGGGAAGACCGAGAGAGAACGAGGGGAAGAGGCAGCGGCAACAGCAGCAACATCGGAGTAGAGAATCGAGTGGAGCTGAGTCATAGCGCTGTTGCCAGTGGCTCTGCGCGTATTCACGCTTTCGTGGCTCTCCGTACTGCCGGACAGCAGCGGCTCAGCCTCGCCGCTGTGGCCGCTAATACCGTCCTCCTCTCTCCTTCGAGGATGCGCGAGTCGTCCCTCTATCTCGCTCCATCATCTTCTTATTATTCCTCTCGTTCTCTTTCCTTCTTTTTTTCATCATTTTTTTTATTGTTTTTTTTTTATTCATCGTCCCTCTCGCGCACTGAGTCACAGTCTACGGCGTGTGGTAATACGTATAGGATGAGATAGCGAGAAGAGGGGGGGGGGAAGATAGGCTGTGTACCATAATCCATCTCCCGGTGGGTTCCGTGCAATCGTGGCGGAGGGCATCGAGGATTTTGCGGTACTGCGACCTTTCTCGCTTCGTCTGCCATTAATGCGCATCTCTCCCCCCTCCCGCTCGGAAGGGGGGCTTGTACTCTCGACGAGAAATGGAAATAATAAAATTGAAGAGGAGGGGAGAAAAAAAATGAAATTATACGATAACCGAAGCGTTTTTCTTCATCGGTAATATAGTTTTCTTCGCTCGGAACCCGCTTTTTCCTCGTCTCTTCTCTACCTATTTTCCATCGAGATATCGGCCGGAAGTTCATCTATAAAGAACCTCCCCCCCTCTTGCTCGGGAGAGAGCCTCTCTATCTCTCGGAGATTGGATTCGCGGTGGGCTGGTAATCTCTTCTATAATTTTTTATATCACTCGGTCATATCGCCGGGCGAGAAAGAGAGAGAGTGTACCACGCTATCTTCCTTCGGGCCTTCCTACAGGTACCAGCGTCGTTCGCGAATCGGAGGGAGTCATCTCCCACTCTCTTCTCCGCCGCGTATCTGGCTTCTCTCGCGTGCACAACAGTGACCACTACACGTACACGGGTTTTATTCAGTTTGCCATGAGCGAGCGGGACGGCGAGGGGCGGGAGGAACGAGGGGGCAGAAACGAGGGGGGAGACTCGATGAACAAAAGCGTGGCTGCTGCCGGTTCTCTTCTCTCTTCTCATTTAACTGCAGCAACGGGGCTCGCCTTCGCGACGTCCGCGTCGACGTCGTCGAGAGGAGTGGGAGAGAGACCCCAGTTTCCTCGATTCTGCATTGTTCGTGTATTTTTTTTTTCTTTTAATTAAATTTTTTTGTTATCCGTTCTGCATAGTCGGCTCTACCTCGGGCGGCGTCCGAGTAATGTTCCGAATTTATTTTTATTTTTTCTTCTAATTTGTCTATTTTATTATATTATTCGTCGAGAAATATGTGGAACGGATGTGAACGAAAAAAAAAAAAGATTGAGATCTCATCTCGTCGATGTCATTGCCAAGAACCCCCGGGCCCCGGGAGGGGAGGAGGGGGGGCGACGATAATAGACCTCGAAAGCCGGAGCTTGTGTGCACGTGTTTATTCAACGTTGTATTTATGCACTGTTTACGTGTGCTATAACGTCGATGAGTTTACCCTGGAAGCTCTTTCCGCCTCTGTATGTTTCCATTCCCTCGCCACGATTTTCTCCCGTCCCCCTCGGACTCTCACAGTCGCTCTCTCGGCCCCTCCCCCGTCCACCCCGGACCCGCCGATGTATTGATTTCCTTGCACACACGCCTCTCCGCCTCTTCCTCATCCACCTCCTATTTCAAACGCGCGGAAAGACAAACGATCCCGAGCTATAGACGAACGAGCGTCGTCGTCGTCACAGAGCGAAGGAATTTCATTCGCAAAATTATATTCGTCTGCAGGCGTGCTTTCGTTGCCCGCGTTTCCGCGCAGACTCCCACGCACACCGGAAATAGCAAACTCGCGTAAAATTAATTGTATTCTCATTTGCTAGGACAATACGTTGTTAAAAGTTATATGCATTTTTTTTGTTTACGTAAACATTTTTAGACTGTCTATTGTTATTTATTTTCGTAAATTTGTTCATCCCATTAGATACGTAGACACTGTAAAAAACGAACGAAAAAAAACCTTGAAAAATTTCATACCTTTACGTTGAAAACACATTCTTTTTTTATTTCTCGAGTCTAAGCATTTTTTTGCATTCCGCACAGTGTTACTGTCGATACTATCGACGTCTGACGATTTCCCGTCTGGTTCCTGTGTGTCGATGTCTAGACTGGAAATATACGAGGTGAGCGCATCCCGGAGACACGTTTTACGTTCCGAAAGCTCGGTGTGCGTCTCCTTCGTATTTTTCTTTTTTGGATTTTTTTTTTATCTATACGATGAAACATTACGACGTCGACGTGGAAGTCGTCTACGTCGTAGCGCACACTAGGGGAGGGTTGTGGTGGGGGGGGGGGAGGCGTCGTCTCAACGCCCTTTACCGAGGTCGCGGTCGTTATAACGTTGGGTCACGTAACCCTCCCCCCCTTCCCCAGAGAACATCGGAGACTCCGCAAACAGCCAAGTTCCAACGAAACGACAGTGCAACAGTAGTGCACAGATCGCGTTCTCGTTCTCTCGTTTCCCGGAGACTAACGTCTCCCCCCCCCCCCCCTTCTATCACCCGATGCTCGTTCGGTCCGCGGTTACCGAACACGAGTTTTCTTCGCGGTATAGTTACAGAACGAGCCAGCGGCAGCCGAGTAGTAAGCGTCATTATAATCCTTAACGTCACGTACGGACACACATGTAACCGCGTGGTCTGCGTTGGACCACAGGCTGTAACTATAAATCCGATCCGGTCGCCCTCCCCCGTGTTGCGTAACGGATGGCAGCCGAGCGCCGACTCGTTCTTTCATTTATCTCGTGCCTCGCGATTCCTCTTCTTCTTACTTCTCGTTTATTGCACGCGCTGTTGTTTTTTTTTCACTTCTTTTTTTGCCTTCTTTGTTTTTTTTTTTTTTTTTTTTTTTTTTTTTTTTTTTTTTTTTTTTTTTTTTTTTTTTTTTTTTTTTTTTTTTTTTTTTTTTTTTTTTGCCACCTGTAATTCCAGCGAGGCCGCGCGCGCGCTGGTGACCTCAGCTCCGTCACAGAGCTCGTTAGATCCGCGGGTATTCACAGCTTATTGAACAGATCAAACTTCATCGGTTGTGAAACACGGAACGTCACGCAATTTTTTTTTAATACTTGGTGTTTGTCTTGACATCAGACATAAACCCAACAATCTTGATAATTACATGAGTATTCATTCGATCATCAATGAACATTTGTACGAAACTCGATAAACACTGAGGGCGCAAGTTCAGTGTTCGGATTGGAATATAACAGACTTTTTTGGCATTAAACGTGGCGGTACGACGTTCATGAAATGTCTGGTACTGAATTTCCAAAATGAACCACGAAAGTCAGCCTTGCAATATGAAAATGTACATTACATTCCAACGCGAGCATTGAATTTGCAAGAAAGTGCGTTAATCTGCAGTTGGGCCTCTCGCCGCTAGATGGCTAGCGGGCTTCCCGTTTCTCGCACATGAAATGGTGCAGCGGAAGGTATAAGAGTGACAGATGTGCCCATGAAAGCATTAACTAATGCTACACACAAGCGTTGTCAATAGCGCTACTGACTTGTAACGTTATTGACGTGAGGTTTCTTGTTTCGCCTCTCCTCGTAGGTAATTCACAACGGCCAAATTACCGGATCAGCTTTCCATACATACTAACTCTGAAACTTCAACGAAAAGTTGTTTGAGATACGGCGTATGCAAAGCTACTTCCCGCTGGCATAGCAGATGTCAATCATTCCTATATAGTAATCTTATAAAAAGTAAGACACCAAAGCTCCCCAGCGTCCGTTGGAGTCGCGCTCTCGCTCTCTCATGCTGTAAAACAAGTCAAACATAAGCGTGCTGCATGCCCGTCGAGCCGCGAAGGGAAACGGGAGGAATTGAGAGGCACAGGCTCTGACCTAGAGACTCCCTTGGTTTATGGATAGCCCGGCCCACCCGAGCTTTTAATGCCGTCTCATAAAGCGACCCGAGCGAACTTCGCCATCCCGGAGTGTAAGTCGCGTCGGGCTCTCGTCACGTTGGCTACGAAGGGTTTTGCCACGGTGCGCCCCCCCCCCCCGCCCCCTCCTCGAACGTAGAGAGAGATAAATTGAGAGAGAGAAAGAAAGGGAGGTGCGTCATGCAATCGAGCCCGGGAGCGAGTCTGCCCGAGTAAAATTCCTCGACGACGAGCTCTCTGTCCCCCGGCGCGGCACGACGCGCGCGTTCCCCGCCGTCGATTCAAGGGGGTTGGAGCCCGGCGCGCGCGCGCGCAAGAGAGAGGGAGAGAAAGATAAGCGGCACGGTTGACAGCGGCTCGCTCGCCAGCAGGCATCGAGCTACGCTCGACGAGCGAGCGAGCTAGTCAGCCACCGTGGCACTTTGCTCCTTCTTTTCTCTCCTCCCCTCCCCTTCAAACTCTCTCTCGCTCTTTCGTTCTAGCCTTCTATACATCCCTCATGTGCCCCCCCCCTCCCCTGCCTCCCCCCACTCTTGTTCTTCGTTTCTCATGTCACTCTCCTCGATTCTCTTTCCCGCCGCTTCTCTCCGTATAATCTCGTATCGTTTCTTTTTCACCGTCTCGGGTACAAAACCCCACTCGAGAATCGGCAACGAGGCCCTCGCTCGACGAGGAGGAACGATGGGAACGACGCGTGCGTGAGCGCCCACGGATCTCGCAGCGACACGGCAAAAGGCGTTCACGGTGTGCGCACCGTTTTCGCGTATCCACATAGAAATTTATATATATATATATATACGTATTTCTTCTTTTTTACCTGGGTTTATAATATCGGACGGAGAGAATTTGCCTCGCCACACGTATTTTCGCGTCGATTGTAGATGTATATAGTTACGACCCGTTGGCCGCTGAAGGAATCGAAGGTGGGGGTGGAGGGCGACGGGTATTAAAATTGGGATTGAGGAAGTGTACAGAAAAAAATTAATATAAATTCTATCTGCTTGTGTCTGGTATCGCCGGACGATTGAGAGGGCGGAACGAATTATGTTTTTCGCAGAGCGACAGGCCAGGCAGAATGGCACAACTCGATACGTCGCAGTAAAAGAGAGGCGAGTCGTTTAACGACTCGCCGCTGCTGGGCTGCGAAATTGCTTCACTTATGCACTTATATATCTCTCTTCCTTCTTTTCTCATTGCTCCGACGAGGCATAAACGGCAGACACGGAGTGGGAGAGGCCAGGGATCGATCGTTTGTTGCAAAAAAAAAAAAGGGAAGAAAAACATAACGCACATATACGCAACGATTTTATGTGGCATGTAATTTTCGTCGGTCAGCTGTGCAGCGCAGCGTCGCGGTTGTTGTTTGCGGTTGGGTAACAACCTCTCCGATCTAAGGAAAATGGGAGCTCGGCAACGTGAAACTGCTTGGAATAATAAAAAATACGCACTATGCAACGGCTGAAACGCACTCGAAACACACGTCACGTATTACAAGAGATATCGTTATATATCCTGGATTATAATCCCCTGTGGTTTCTTATTTTTTTGTTTATTTATTTTATTTTTCTGGATCGACGACACAGCGTGGAAAACAAAACGTCTTGGTGGGTTAAAAAAAAGTACACGGTGGGCAGAACGAGAGTTTCAGCTTAAAGAAACTCCCGTGCGGCGGCCATTTCGCGGTGGAACGATCCTCCCGGCGAGCTCTGACTCGCTAGTGCCTTCGCAGCGACGACCTCGATCGTAATTCAACGTAGAAAAACATTTTCAAGTCGACGCAAAAAAAGCAAATAATACACGCACTAAATCGTGCCTTCGAATAAATTCGTCCCAGTAGAAAAACTAAAATAACAAAACACCCCGGGCAATCGTGTGTATCTCAGTGTGAATCGAAACGATCGTCGAGGCGCGCTGGTGCGGAGAACGAGTTGCGCGTGATACAGGAGGACCCCGCCCTAAACTCAAGCAGAGTGTGCAGAGTATTCCAATCGCTCGTTGAATCGACTCGATATCGCTGGACTGTGGCTCGAACACGAGACCCGGCAGTGGTTCATTTTCATTCAAAAAGTGTTCCGTTAACAGTGTCTCAATATCCTAGTCCCTAGAATCGCAGAGATCGTCTTTTCTTTCGAACAGACGACGACGTGGTACAGACGAACGTTCGGCCCTTCACTCGGTTGCCATGGGATTTCCATTAAACGGTAACGAACTCCTTAAACAATATATCTCTCGACGCTCCTGCGACAGTGTATCGAGCCTCCCCCTTTTTCTTCCATCTCCTTTTTTTTATTATGTGCCTCCTCAACGTCTACGGGAAGAATCACCCGAACAGAGAATATCTTCTCCATCCGTAAAAAAACAACAGCAGCTCCCAACGTAACAGCAGTCTCTCGGACGACAGAAAAAAACAACAAAAAAAAAACTCGTTCAAGTTTACAATAAACGCAGCAGAAGCGATAGATTACTTTTTTATATTCCCTTCGCACTGCTGTGTCATGACGATGCGACAGAGTGGAATGGGAGACAAAAATGTTGATAAAAAAAAATAATAATGATAAAGAATAAAAGTAAAAATAATAAATTATATAAACGGTCCGTTGAGAAATTTGTGGGACTGAACGGAGAGAGATGAGAATGCGTGCAACTCGCGCGAGCAGAGACGGGCGACTCCCCGGGAACAGCCGAGGCTGTCCGGGTCTCTGCGCCTGCGTTTATATTACCCCGCTCTTCGGTCCAATCGCTGCGGAGGCCTCCCCACCGCGCGGCCCCGTACGTTTATGTGCAGAATCCGGTGTTTCCTTGCGCCCGACGATCTTCGTCGTTTTCCCCTCGAGTCCTTTCGCCCCTCCGACCGGAGGCGTTGAATCTTCTTACGTATCGCCTCCCCGCTTCTTACCGCACCCTGGCTACGACGTCCTCGTCGTTCTTCCACCTCCTCGACGCCGAGAACGATTTACCCCCACCACCCCTCTTTTTATTGTTTCCCCGCGGCTGCGCATGCGCGCGCGCGCGCTTCTTCCAAGCGGGACTCGACTTCCCCTGCAATCGCGGCGCCGCTTCTCCTCGCACGCTTCTCGCCTATATATCTCCTGTGTACCGTAGGCTGTGTGTAGAGCTCCACTGTTCTCTCGGATACCCTCTCCCCCCGTCATCGGGGAGGCTTTATGTACTCCTCCCCGCACCCTCCGCCGCTCCCTCTGACTCAACGGAGCGAGAGCCGTCATGGCCTCCCGGCAAAAACATCCGAGGGCTTTTATATCTGCGTAAATGCGAACGCAGAGAGACGAGAAAGTTTCGATCGAGCCGCCACTCGCCTCCCTCCTGTACTACCCCGCTCTCGCCGCTTTTCCCAGCACCCTCGTTCACGTCGCTCTATATACTTATTCTCTCCCCCTCCCCTCTCCCCCCTCTCCCTCTCTTCCATATACAACTATACATATATCTTTTCTTCTCCTCGTTTTTTGTTCCTTTTTTCATCCGTTTTTTTTTCCAACCCCTCTCTCTCTCACTCGGCCGCCCACTTCCTTTTTCCTTGATTTAATTTCGCACGCTCGTGTCCGGTATTACGCGAAAAGCTCCCGCGCGCCGCGGCCCAGGAGGACTTTCGGAATATCTCCGAACTCCACGGGGCGTTTTTTCCTTTTCCCTCTCTTCCTATTCCCATTTCTATCTCATTTTCTCTATCTCTGGTCTATCTTCTATGTACTATTTTTTTTTCTTATATTCGCTGGCTTTTTTCTTTTTTTTTTTTTTTTTTTT
>JAPYZC010007938.1:0-15036 GCA_030522665.1 Ichneumoninae sp. A BG-2022a
CGAGCCAACACATTTACTTCTCCACAAACCTGATCGTACACACTGCAATTCCTCCACATTTTTAGTGTTCACATGCGTTATCCAAGACATTTCGATTGTACACATGGGTTGGCACACAAACCGTTTGAACGCACGAATTTTACCACGCTTTTTATTTCAACGCATGTTAATTGCACACTTTCTCCTCTACACCTATCCGTTACTACACACAATCTTTACAACACTACCCGATAATGCACAACGGCGTGTGCACGTTAAAACGCGTGTGCACGTTAAAAATATAAAGGAAAAGACGTGTGTGCTATAGAATTTGTGGACAAACGAATGTGTTGGATCGGTGCTGTGGTGGAAAGAATTGTGCGGTAAAGAAGGGCTGCCCAAGGCATTAAAAAGCTTTTCTTTTAAAAAATAAATAAACCGAGTACTAACTGAATGTTGTATTCTTATATCGAATTGCAAGAACTAAACCGTTTACGGGATTTTGTTGCCGATAAAATTGACACTGTATATAATAGATGTATAGTCATATACATTTGCCTGAAATATATGACGCCCTCGATTCATCTATATAGCCATGTATCCGATGTGTATCAACGATCTATGTATATCTGTGACACGGCATCCCGCCCCGTTATTGACTTGGTTCCATGTCACGCGGAAAAGACATTCACAAATGAACTCCTGTCCATCAAAGAGTGCAGATTCGTATTCGAGGTTCGCTCTGGATCTTCCTTTTTCCCCTCATCCTCCGAGGTTGCTCTGTAAAGCCTTCTTCTACTTTTTAAACATTTATATACACGCACGTTCGTACGCAAGCGTGCTATATAAAAAGAAAGCATTTAACTATTTAAAAAAAAAAAAAAAAAACGAGCCGTGTTAAATGTTCTACCGGAAGTTCGTTTCAGTATCCGGCCTGTTTCTGTTCCTCTCGGTTTGCCGCTTTTACCCCCCCCCCCCCCCCCCCCCCCCCCCCCCCCCCCCCCCCCCCCCCCCCCCCCCCCCCCCCCCATTAACCGACAATCAATTCGACTGCGGTACACTCATTCGTCATTCGTAATTTCTTCTTAAATCGTCTGTTCGAGGTCTCGTATGGATAGCGATTTTATTGTATTGATTTTTTGTAAATATTGTATGAGAATGAATTTATGCTTGTTTTGTTTATTGTATCTGCGAATAGGAAACCGGAACCTGGAAAACCGGCGAGTCGAGAAGGAGCATGCAGAATTTGCCTAAAATCGTTTAAGCC
Organism: Ichneumoninae sp. A BG-2022a; assembly: GCA_030522665.1. Classification (NCBI taxonomy): domain Eukaryota; kingdom Metazoa; phylum Arthropoda; class Insecta; order Hymenoptera; family Ichneumonidae; species Ichneumoninae sp. A BG-2022a. The sequence continues at coordinate 1,247 of JAPYZC010007938.1, forward strand.
TGAGGACTTCTCGAGGACATGCTACGAGTGCCAGTACAAAGTTTGTGAGGATTGCGCTTACTCAACGAAGCCGGATTCCGATGACCCAGTGAGTTTTCACAGAATAATCGTATTGCCATATAATTTCGATGTTGCCTCGTATAAAATGGCTCATAATAATTATTTTAGTATTTATTTTTTTGACAAAGTATGTGGTCTGCACGATTATTTTTTGTTCAACTCACAAAAATTCAACTGCAAAGACTGACTGAAAAACATGAAAAACGCTCTTCTTCTATTTTGTTTGGCGTCGCGACCGAAAAAGTAACCAACGGGGAAGCATAATGTCGCAATATGGATTGACGCCTTTTTTGGTTCTAAAAAAAAACTCTGAAAAAAGGCACCGTATCGAATGTCGTAAAAAAAATGTTGACATTTCACTAATTCATCTCTGAGTAGAAATTGCATTCGTTAATAGGATTTTATCGTCGCGATTATCGGCATTCGTGCTGGTATCTAATATATTTGGCCTTTTTGTTTTTCAGTCGACGTGGTGTTGCAGCGTGTGCAAGAGAAAAATGTCCAAGATCCTCGTCAACGAGGATTCGACGGAGTCACATCTTGACATACCGACTCGAGACATTCAGAGGAGGCACAGCGACGTTAAATTGAGCTCGCAGAATGAGATTCACGTTATCGGTCTCGGTCGAGGATTGGCGCCTCCGAGAAGTTCTGACGCCGTACGAAGACACTCGGATGTATCGCCGGCGACACTCAAGGATCTCGAGAAGGTGAGTCGCGCGTCGACGGTCGAGAAATTAGACGTTTATATATGTATTTATCCGTTATACGTAGAATATTTTATGCCATGTTTGTAGCTCTTTCAAGCTTTAATCGCTGACAATATATTTGAAAATCAGAAAAAAAGAAACGGTTTAAAAGGGTATTTTTAAATAGTATATTTGTTCCATCTTTTTTTTATTCACATGCAACGTTTATTGGATGAGTCATCTCTCATAATAAAGATACTATGAATTTTCGTTCTAAAACTGTCTCAATTTCATCGAGATAATAAATTATTTCGCGGTATACCGATCTTATCTAAGTGGTGTGAAGCACTAAAAAAAAATGTCCGATGTGACAACTCGAGACAATAAAGTTTTTAGTGCTTTCTGCCAAATCCGTAAAAATTTATCAATTATTTAAAGAGATGAAGTTGATGAAGTGAAAATCACGAATTTTGAATTTTAGTGCACGCCGTTCGCTTGTGTCATCCCATAATATGCTTATATCGCGGGTGACTTGTTGACTCGAGTATCGGCAAATCGTATATCAGCGGACATGTGCTGGTGGTTCGTAATGGTTTGCGCTTATAAATAACAATTACCCACCGACTGCCCGCATGTATCTATTAATGCTATCGCATACACGGAGAATCGACTCCGAATTCAGATAGTCAGGATTACATGGCGCGTTAAAACCGCTACCGACGGATATCGACACATTGTCGATGAATTGGGTCATGGTAAAAGATTAGAGTACTCAAGAACCGAGAATTTTTGAATATTTATTACGATTATGACAGAATTCTCTTGCAATAACTGTAACGTACAACCTTCTTACATTTTTTAATGTAAACATAAAATAACGATTCAACTTTAACATTCCGACGTTACGGTCCTTAATGAACTTTAACGAAACGATACAAGTCCAGAATACAAAAATTACGAAGTTGTTCAGATGCAGAACAATGCGGTTAAAAAAAAAAAAAAAGAAAACTGCTTTCGAAATAGTTAAGACAGAGCCCGAACGCGACGCCTTGTTAGGCAAGAAAGCTTTGAACATTGCGACAAATATGGGAAGTGACTGTGACGCGTGACTTAGAGGCTGCATAAGAAGGCCATGACGAAAAAGTGTGAACCTTCATCCTTTACATATAACATAACGGAATCATGGATAATGAGTATGAATTTAACAAGGCACACATCGTTGCGTGTCGCACGTATACACCAAACCATAAAAAAATGTGCGAATGAAAATGTATATCAAGTATATGAAATCATTGTGTATTAACCGATAGATTACCATTTAATTATACAAGTTTGAGTCAAAGTCACTGGTATATTGGTAGTATATACTAATATGTAGTTGGCATATTGAATCTACATTTTATACGTGTTTCATATACCCAACAATTAATTTAATCTCAATTTTGTACATTAAAATTAATGATATCAGTTATTAAGTAATTTTCTCTCGTAAATGGTAATGAATAATGTCATAGCGCCGAGACTTTACAAAATCCATGTCGAAAGAGTTCATGATTTAAATATCGTACTTTTTAACACTTGATGCGTATACTATGTATCTGGTACAGTGGCATTGTCCCGGAAGGTTATCGCGCACTTACTTAAATTAAATGAAATATTAGCGTTGTTTGAGAAAAAAAATGTCTCTTTGGCAGATTTTTTCTTGAAGGATTTTTTTTAATACATATATCGACAGCTACGCAACTGTCGGGGCGTACGTATTCGCGACGTTACATGGGGAAAACAGAGAAATACAATATCGTCGACAATATATTGAATAGCAGCGGCATTGCAAACTATCATTCGCAGCGGAAGCCGAGCGGATATTTGAAGTAGCCTTGCAATGGATACATGTACGCAAACAGCAAGCATTTCATCAATAGAATTTAAACGTTCGTTGCGTCACCAGCACAACGAAAATAAAGTGGGCGAATACATATGCGTGGGCCCATTCATGCCATATCTATATTTAGATAAATGTGCCAATAACTGTGATTGCTAGCGATGCTATCGTTACTACCCGTGTGGGAGTTATTGGTTTGCCTATACGGTGCTTCATGTTTTGCACTCGATGTACCGAGCGGAATTTGGGTGTGCGTGTGCGTGTGCGTGTCATCCATCATGAGCTCATACGCATTCAATGGTTGGATCAAGAAAAAAAAAAGAATTAAATAATATGTCGACGCTCGGCTTTGATATCATGAAAATTCCGGGATTTTTTAGACGTACAACGTGGATGTGCAGCAGTAGACGAATAGCCTCGCACATTTACCAATCCACTTTACCTGTAAAAAACAGTTCTTTTGTGTAAAAAAGGAAGAAACCATGTTTAATGGTACAGTAAAAGTTCTAATGAACGTTAATGAATGATAATTGATGACTTGATGAGGTCCATTAGTTTTTTTATAACCGTTTTTTGTTTTGTTTTGTTTTGTTTTGTTTTTTTTTCATAAAGGCTATAACGTCCGATACAAAAATATTCCGATAATTTCGATTAGCAATATATGAAAAAAAATTTCGATAACTTTGAATGCCAATGTACCTTCACACATTGGTCAATCCATATAAATGTAAAATAACATACAACATTCGCACAAGCGCTGCTGTGGTTGCTGCCAGTTGACTGCTATGATCGTGTTGCCTGAGCCCTTAAATGTGGTGGCGTCCCCAGTTTCGAACCCTAATCGCCTCGTAATGTTGTAGTTTCGAAAGGTTGCAGGAGAGCGACGTGGTACCGAGGAGATCGGTTGGGAATGGAGAAGTAAATCGAGGGGTGGATCGCCAGATCGTCATCAGTCCGACCGAACGGAAAAAAGCGAAAGAAGCGAAAGAAGCGAAAGAAGCGAAAGAAGCGAAAGAAGCGAAAGAAGCGAAAGAAGCGAAAGAAGCGAAAGAAGCGAAAGAAGCGAAAGAGGAAGAACATCGAGTCCTCAGAGAAGTGGCAAAAATTCTTCGAAAGGTGAGGACACTATATATATATAAAACTAGTCGTACACTAGCTTTAAGATCGGGTTGGATTTTTTTGTTTTGTTCGCTGGTTATAATTTACATAGACACTAATAAAAATCTCCCGCCGTGGAGGACCTGTAATCTTAATTTTAATATACAGGTCTCGCTAAAAATATTTTCACATAAAAATAACGTTAAGAGTTATTTCGATGTGAAGAAAGATATGTCCATACGGTAGGACATATCTGTTGATACATATCATCCATACGGTAACACCTGTTACGAAATAGGTGAGAGCGGGGAGAATGGCATATCCGGGCACGATGGAATCGGGGCATAATGGGATAGGTAAAAATGAAAAGTCGCGGCACACTGGTATTGGGGCAAAATGGGTCAAGGGAAGAACGTGTGCCTTGGCGTGATGAAAAGGGGCAAAGGGAAACGGAGTAAATAGGCCACTTAAAATCAGAGACCACTACGACAACATTGAAAAGACGCTCAAGGACGCGCCATTTTTTGCTATCCCATTTTAGGCCCCGCCCATTATGCCCCGGTATGCCGTTATGCTCCGCTCTCCCCTACGTTTCTCAATCCATTCGGCAAAGGTGAAGGATGCGAGCCGGAGAGTGTGCAGGTAATCTATTCCGAGGGGGATAAACCGTATACGTACAGAGCTATGCGATTCATATTGTATTCTGTTCGTACTGCGCGGGTTGGCGGCTCGAATGGAATTATAAACTCTCAAATTTATACGGTATGGTATAAATTTATGGAAGTTCGAAGCGTTTGAAAATATTGTCCTTACGAGTGACTCACAATGACTAATTTTCCGGCTTAACGACTCTTGTACATTCCATTGGTTTGATAAGACCTACGTCGATGTTGATTACGCGATGAGATTTACGACAAGTATTACCGGATTTTTTGTTCTTAACCATTTCCAGATTTTGCGTTTCGATGAAATATGTGTAATGCATAAAATTTGTTTTTAATCGAATATCAGATCAGGATGCTAAGCTGGATCTCGACGACGAGGAAGAACGTCGGGGACGGTCGCGTCGCGGGGGTGGCACGGTGCGCCGCAAGTCTAGAGTGACAAGACAGCACTCATACGATGACGAGATCAAGACCGCCTCTATGAGTGGAAACAGCGGAGGCGGACAGCACTCGCACGGGGGCGAGCAAGGACTCGGGGTCGCGTATCAGATGACCCGCAGGTCATCGGCTTACGATGTTTATTCGGCGACCGGAAGTAGCGGCGGCGGAGGTGGCGGTCTTAATTCCATGGCGATAGCGGCCGTTCAGCAACAAATTCCGTGCAATCGCGATCCGGATTTGATGTACAACAAAAGAGGATCAATATCCACTCAAGGTACATATTTAATAATTCTTTCCGATGTTGCTCAAAAAATACCGTCAAGGGATTCAAGTAACTCGAATCTACGAGTTAGTAAAAGTTAGTAAAATAAAATAAAATATTCTCAGCTATATCCTTGTTATACATAAAAGATAAAAATGTTGACAACAAATCTGACAAATGTGCTACATTCAAATGGGGCGGAATTTGGTTTGGTTCAAATTGAAAGTGAATTGTCACTGGTCATACCGGCAGACACGTATAAAAAAATTGTCCCGTACCGTCAAGTCCGCTCGGTTTTGAGAGCCAAACGTTCTCAAAACGCAAAAAGCTCATCCGCCTTCTCGCCTGAGGTGATCTTTGCTGTGTATACACTTACAGTTTATCTCTGTTTACACTCGTCGCCGTGCTGAGAAATGCAACGTCTCATCGGCTAGTTACCCCCTTTATACACCTCTTGCCAATTCTTTACTTAGTTGAATTTCGGAAACCGCGGCCGCACAGCTCTACGGGTACCGCAGCATTTCCGGTTCGATTAAAAACCAGTGATTCAATTATCCCTCGTTTGGGTGCCAGATGTTTTATAATTATGCTTCACCAATAGTTAATTCTATATCAATTGCTATGGTTTTTGTTTCTCTCCCTTTCAACTTCTCTCACGGATTATCTATAGTGTATATTATGCACAGAGGATGGTCCTATTGATTTAAAGTCATTATCTATAAATCATCCCTACAAGAGACAATATATATTCCGGGTCTAAACTTTCAGACCCCCATTACATGTTTTTCTTAAGTCTAATTTTCAATGATCGTTAAAATGCTCCTGTCTTCTGCGTCACGGCAAACAGTTGTTAATTCTTTTTTAATGTACCTTGAATTTTAATAATATAGAATCTTATATGTTTTGGATACATTATCATAATATTTTTTCCGAGAGGACACACACACACACACACACACGCGCACGGTAGATTATGTTGCACAGTCTCTCCAAATCGAAGGTTCCATGCTCAGAGAAGCTCTCTTCCTCGGTCTGCTTAGAGCCGTAGAAAAACTGGAGAGGGTAAGTGGGTTTGCTGTCGCGCTCGCCCCGTTCGTAATCGAGTATAACTTGGACGTAGAGTATCGAACTCGCAACTCTCCGGCTATAACTCCCACGCCGGCAACCGCCACGGTTAATACCGGAACGCCCGGAGCGAGGAGTAAATAAAAGGATAGTTTGCACACAAATCGTGCATTAAAGGCATATCGTTGTGTGTATCCGTCATCGGCGAAATTATATACCGCCCTTATGAATACCAGATTATAATATGAACATGAAAAATGTGCGTTAACGAAATATCGCATATTTGTAATTTCAACGAGTTTTCGCACCCTTTCTCTCTCTCTCTCTCTCTCTCTCTCTCTCTCTCTCTCTCTCGTCAATTCACAGGAGCGAGAGATCCAGAAGAAGTAAGACCGATGGGCAGACGATCATCTTTTCGTGTCGTTAAGCCCATAATGCCGTATGAGATGGGAGGAGGGGACGATGAGAAAATCATCAACTTGGACACAACGTCCATGCCGGATGTCGTGCCTCCCACACAGCTTCAGAGACGCCGAGGATCGCAACTGTAAGCTGTACAACATTTTCTATCGGCTAAATACAATTTCTTATTGTGAACTTTTATCTTGTTTTACCGACTGATATGCTTTGACCACTTTGCCTTTTCGAATCTTTGTGATGCAATATACAAAGTTCCTCTTTCGCTCGCGTTCCTTTTTTGTTTCTCGGGACATGCATTTTTTTCCTTTTTTTTATCGCAGCTTCTGTTTTCTTCCATTGCCCCACTTTTTGCCACATTAATTTTAAATCGTTCAAACGTTTCATTCTCCATGTATATTTATTCGCAAACGCCAAAGGTCTTTTTATTAAAAGACCTTTGCCCCCCCCCATATAGTTGCAGGAAACAAGTAGCCGGCCAAGAGTCTAGCGGCTCAAGCTGTGTGAAGCTAGCCTACAGGGCCAGCACATACCAATACATTTGTAACAAAAAAGCGAAAGTATAGGGGGAACCGGGCGCAAGATGGGCGTGCGAAAAATCAGGCTGACGCGGGGCGTAATGGGCCACCCTAAATAAGATAACTAGAAGGCTGCAACGGTGTCACGAATATAACAATTATTTTACTCCCAACCCGATATTTTTCATTTAAATTCCAAAAATACAATTTTTCGTGCATTACATCGAGCCCCTTAATGTAGCACTGTACGTTAGGCCAAAAAGAGTGGCGTATTCGTGTTCAGCGAGCGAAAATAATGCGGAATACGTTGCAGGTAACATTAGGATAATTAAACAAAAATTCGTTTAAAAATTCCAAGACTATTAGCTTAGCCGGCAACACTATAAAATCCAGTAGCCGGATAAGAAATTTTAGCCGGCTAGGCCGGCATATCTGTACAGCCCCGGTACAGGCAGTGGTTAAAAAAAGCGAACAATTTGAGGGTAGCCCGTTTCGCCCAGACCAGAGCTGGGCAAAGTACCTACTTAAAGTACTTGGAATTTGAAGTGCCTAGCACTTTGAGTATCAGCAAAATATTCGTAAACATCATTCTAAAACAAAGTTGAGTACAGTACTCGAAGTATTTAGTACTTATGGTACGGCGTACTTAAAGTATTGGATACGTACGATACTGCGTATCAAGTACTTTAAGTACTTTTTGCCCAGCTCTGGCCCAGACATTTTTTGTTTTTTTTTTTGCACGCTCTATAAAACTGTGAAAATTGTGAAATTGTTGGCTGAGAAACAATAAATTATGCCTTCAGCAGCGTTGTAGCCGCATTATTTGCTTAGGGCCCCCCATTTCGACCCGGTCTCCCCTATATGAGAATTGCTAAAAATGTATTTTTCTCAGTGTATAGTTGGATATTTAATTCCGACTTTGTATACGTTTCTCGCTTGACAGACCTGATATCAATGCTATAAGAGGATTGGTGTCGTCGCCGGGATCGGTCAAGGCTACACAATCGGCTGTCGTAGCGAGAGTCGCTGTTCAAGACGATCGGGAACTAGCTCGACAGGGAAGTCTCGCCGACGGCGAAGGCATCAAGATTGTTATTCACGATGTCGACAGTGAGTTGAGTAAGTTGGATATATATATATATAAAAGCCAGTAGATATTTTTTACTTATATGCTGTAACGAAACAGGGCGAGTCCTGGCCGTACAACGGATACGGCCGCGGTCGCTCTTATCGACCCACGATCGCGCGAGACGTCGCACGTCACTCCTATGCAGACCCCCGCCTACCTCCAGCGCGGAACGCGAATGCGTACGCGAGGTAAGACGGTACGGCCATTGCAGGACAATTTCGAATTCAAAGACGTCATCACTTGGATGAGCGGCACGACCGTGCCACAGCACTCTTAGTATCTTTCCGACCACCAACCTATATTCCTTGTGGAACCGAATCCCAGCATAGCTCCGGCCCCTCGTGGAGACTCCTCTCTGAGCATAATCCATTCTCCGCGTAATTGACTCTGCGAATTTCTATAAAGGTATACCCCAACCAACGCTCATCTCAGCAAATTTCTGATTTAATTCGGGCTTCTTACACACTAGCCCAGCTCCTTTCGAGTAATATTTCGAGTCTAAGGCGCGACCGTGCTTACCAGTATACGAAGATAAAATCACATAGTGCCAATATTTCGTGTGAATAATGGTCTGCGTCGCTTTGCTACGCGTTAGTATGACCCACTTGGAATCGAAATATCGGGGATTCAAGAAAATTTACGGCTAAACGTGCTCTTTTGGGGGTATTGCTTTAAAAGTAAAGCGCAGCAAATAATTTCGCAATGAAAACAATTGAATGTAATATTAACGAAAAATAACTGAATAATATATTAACTAAAAATAACGAAGGTAAAACGATGATGAAAAATGACCCTCCTCTCAATTCCCACTACCATACTAATGAGTAATAGCTCTTGGAGCGCGCACCGGAAAGCATTAACCGAGTCGAGCCTTCGCACCTTCGGTAGAAGCTCATTAAAAAATCGCGCGACCGAGACAACGAAGGTGCCACTGAAGACCTTGGTCCGTAAAAACGGCACCTCGCAGTCGATATCGAGAGCAAGTCTTCTCAGATCTCGCGCTGGCCTCTGAACGCGCGCGAACAAGTCCCCCGGCTGCCGTTACCTCCGCACGGTGTATGTGAAAACCCCGAGAAAGAGCTCACGACGATCAATCACAATCGAGCCACTCATCAACACAAAGCACAAAGGAAGGCGTAATGTGCTCCTCCCGGTGAACGCCGAAGACAAAGCGTTCTCGACGATCTAGGCTCCTCTGGAGTCGATCGTTCAGTTCGGCAGTGAGGCCGGTGAACGGCCGATGAACGCCCGATGAACGCCCGATGAACGCCCGATGAACGCCCGATGAACGCCCGATGAACAGTAATCAAGGTGAGGAAAGAGCAAGGAGGCTACTAGAATCCTCCCTACCGGGACAGACAACCGGCTTCAACACAGTTTGAGCTGGTATACGATGGTGTTAAGCTCACTGCACGACAGGAATCGATGCGGTCGGATCCCGAAGCACGTGACATACTCCAGCTGGCTCACAATCCGCCTAGATCCGAAAACCATCGACCGCGTCTTCCCCTCATTACGACGAAGACCATAATCGTCGAAGTTAACAGGCAGCGCCATACGGATCATACGCATCGACAGCCCGTCTACTCGCCAAAGGCCCAGCGGGTTTGGCGAAAGGGTGCGCTAATCCTTGAAAAATAGATTCCGTATACCAAGTCACTTTGTTTCGAAACGACAATCATTCCTCACCTACAACCTTCCCGGAAGTTCGTGATGCGATGTCTCTGTCTCCGTCTCCGGACGTTCTCAGTGAGCAATGTATAAATTATTATTGTTCAAACCATTATCTAACCGATGCATATTGTGTTGTTAATAATGAATACTATACTGTTAACCGCCAGCAGATGAGCGGAAGGTACTTATATGAATTCGATTTCCACGGGGTCGTGTGGAGCATTTTACATAATCAAGCTACACAATATTCTAGTGTAGAATGTTACGGTGCAGAGAGTGAGAAGAAAAGGAATTGTTGTAGTGGAAACAAGGATCCAAACAGTTTCATCGCATAGCGCATCGACTAACGCGACTAACTTGAACCGAACCCTTCTCCCAACAAATGTGCAATAAGATTTGATAATGCGACACTCCCCGGCTGAGGTCACATTAACCGTTTACGTAACCTCGTGCACGTCTCCTCATCTGTCGTCATCCTCTGCATTATCGCGGTATATTAACTGACAAGAGGGTTCGAACGAGATGAATAGACGAGGGGTTTTCGGGCATCAAATCCCCCGCCATGATCGCCGTAAATTGCGTCGCGATCTCGTCTGCCTATTTGGGAACTAGATTTTCCATTAATTGTGTGGTGATAATAATAACAATATTTGGGGCTCGAGCGGAATTGATTTAGCTAGACGGGACACATTTGTAATTTATGGGTAAACAGCGAAATGTGAGCGGATTATGATGGAAAGATTATAGTAACGATGCTTAATTATAATTTAGTTATAACCCGGCTGGTTCTGGGACCTAATTTAGGTTGGTCAATTTTTGAAGCCAATTTTAAATAATAATAATAATAATTTATTCGAAATATATCGATAGAAAAATAATTGTTTTTACAAAACTTTAACTGAACATTAAACGACGGCTATATGTGTGTAGCCGTATGTTCGTTTTTTTTTACTTTAAGCATCACACTTTTAAAATAAAAAAATGCAGAGCCCTCTCAGAATTTGTGACTGTCTGAAATATTGGGACATGTACTGTCCGAAAATCGGGACACAATACATATTTTTCAAGATATTGAAAAAGTATTTAGTGCATGCGTTTTGAAAACTACAAACTCAAAATTTCAGATTGGTTATCGCCATTTGGAAAAATGATCGATGCATGATAGCAAAAATTTGGGTTGGAACATAGATATTACCTTAAATATCCGGCCATTGGTACGTTCACCTTACATCGGTCGAATCCATCACAGCGGATGCATGAAAAAGTTATGCGCAGGGACAATTTCAGATTCTTCGAGCGCCGGAATCGCCTTTACAGTCGATCGAGTGGAAAATCGTTGAAACTGTGTGAAAAGTTCTTTAAAATTCCGTGAGTTTAGTCGCTCCGTCTTGTAATGTGTCCGAATTTCCCCCCCCCCCTCTCTCTCTCTCTCTCTCTCTCTCTCTCTCTCTCTATGTTTATTATGTTTATTAGGTTTATTTGATTTATTGGATTTATTATGATTTGCGTCTGTTATGTTTATTTTATTGTTCATTATGTCTTTATGTTTACTTAATTGTAACGTTTGGCTACCGAGCTGCATGTATGTGCCTAGAGGACCCCTGGTCCTACCGTACTATAAATCGATTCATTCATTCATTCATTCATTCTCTCTCTCTCTGTCGAATCATTCGCTTCCCAAATCTATCGCTATCGCACTATCTATCGAACTCTCGTGATTTTCATTTCTTTTTTTTTAACGGACCGCGGTTAAAATAAGAATCGAAAGCCGAGTCGTCAATTTCGTTTTATCAGATTTCGGGTAAGGCTCGAGATTTCGAGAATAACGCTGCAGACAGAACATTTGCTGCGAAATGTAAGAGCACTTCGTGTCACGATGTCCGGCCCATGTCCCAAATAGGGGAGAGCGGGGCAAAATGGGGTAACGGGGCAAAACTAAATTTTCCAATCATTTTTGGATCGGACAAGGTGACAAAACTGGGCAGAAAAGCCTGATGTATCCGATAGGACGAATTCCGGCATCCAAAAATTATTGGAAAATGACGTTTTGCCCCGTTGCCCCGCTCTACCCTACACGTGCATTAACCTTTATCGGTGCCGGCAACGATGCAGGGTGCAGGAAAGTGCGGGACAAAACGTTGTAATACCGGTGCAGCATGGACCATTTTTATACATTTTTTGGGGGCAGAATAAAAGAAGTCTTATCCAAATGTAGGTCAGGAGTTTTGCTTCGCTCTTCCCTGTACTGAACGATGTAAAGATGAGATAAGGAGATGCCTATGATAGTGGAAATATAGGCTATAATAACGACGCCGGTTTTCATGATAATCTATTAACAAGAGTCTCCCTTCGAAATTTCTTTTTGTAGATTCGAGAGTGAGTACAAAAAGGAGGGTCGTGCTGCGGAGGGATTCCCAGATTCTGGACAAAGGGCATAGAAGTGAGTATTGCCAGTGTTATTTTTTTAGTCACCAATAACAACTACAATAATATTGACGGCCTAATGCCAAAAGGGCGAGAACGCTATGCTTATACATATAGTCGATTTGCCCTTATGCTCTTAGCCTCTACTATTTATACATAGCGTGTATGGTTATTTAAAAAATATTACTTGTTCGCAAATGTACACAATATTTGATTTTGTTAATTTTACATTTTTTTATATCTAAAAATACGGTTCGCTGCAATCTTTTTTATCCAGTTACAAAAAAAAGTTATGGTTTTAGAACAAGAGTGCATAAATTGGGGCTGAGAAAATGGGGACATTTTCTTCAAAAAGATAAGGGACATTTCATTGGATTACAGCCGGGAGTGAGATTCTCCCCTCGGTCTATATCGTATGCGTTATAAGGCAAATGGAAATCGATTAAGTAACGTTCCGAAAGGCAGTGAACGTATACGATAAAAAAAAAAAAAAAAAAACAAACAAACAGGCGGTTCGCCCCCTGCAGTTATTATATGTGCCGCAGTATTATAGATTTTTTATGAACAGCGTGCAACATTAGCATAGTGGATAATGTTGCATAGCCGTCGCATATTAGTGATGTTTCTCCATTAATACGGAGAAACGTCACTAACATGGGTTAGTTAAATAAAAGTTGTGTACGTAAAAAAATATGATAAAAAAAGGAAACGAAGCTTGAGTATCTATATCGAAACCCTTTTCAGTTTCCCTCATAAAAATGAAATATTGGTCGTCAAATAGTTACTATCGAATCGGAATGGTGTACCGAATGGTGCATTAGTGGTAACAATTCGCTCTGAATGGTATGCATGGTGAACCATTAACACTTTTAATAATTACCATTCGTACTTTAACCATTGGCGAATGGCAATTATTCGGAGTGTAAACAATGGCGTATTGTAACCTTCTGGAGCGTTAACATTGGTAAATGGTAACCACTCGAGACATTACCATTGACTATTTGTAACTGTTAGAAAAATTGCCGTTTACTAGTTCGGGGCACAAGGATTTATCAATATTTGCTAGGTTGTCAAGGTTGTCAAACAAGTCCAGAAACGCAGGGCGTATTTCTTCATGTTTATCAGCTACAAGTCCAACCCAGTTATACTTATTTAACGCTGTGCATCTCTTGTAGATTTGAACCTGATGTTTAAAGCAGATTTCCGGTAGTCTTGTACCTTCCATATGCAGCATTTTTTGTCTACCTAGTTCTATTCTCAGTACCCACATGGAAATAAAGTATATCGAAAAATACATTTTTCGATGTATTAAAAATATATGTCGAATATATTTGCGGTATATGTGCATGTATTTTAAATATATTCGTACTGTACACGAGTTGTATGAGAAATATATTCAAAGTGTATTCGCCATACGTACTTTTTGGAACAAAAAATGTATTCGAAACATATATTCAATATATAAT
>JAPYZC010007941.1:0-11611 GCA_030522665.1 Ichneumoninae sp. A BG-2022a
GCGCGTTTTTCTCGGAATGGTGTTTTTCAAAACGGTGTCCGCTGCCGAGAGAAGAGTTTTCAAGCTATCGATTTCAAATTTTTACAGAACATTCTTCTTTTCATTCTCTATCGTCCTATGGAAGTTTTTTTTTTTAATTTCCTATTTTTTTTTTCTTTAAAAACTGTCGAAAAAAGGCCAAATTCACTACTTTTTGTTCAAATCGCCGCCATTTTGTAAAAAAAAAATAAAATAAAAAAAGCCTCCATAGGACGATAGCGGCTTTCCTACAGATTAATAATCTTTTTAAAATTTTTATTTCACATCAAAATTGAGCCCGGAAAAGTCGACACCGATTAGGACTCTTTTTTTTACAACATTTTTGATAATTAATAACAATAAAAAAAAAAACTAAAAAATGACCGCAACAAAAATCATTTTGTATTCTTCATCGCTGCTTTAATTTATTTAAAAAAACCCAGACCGATTAGGATATCCCAACCATGAAAAAAAAATCGCGAAAATCAGTGATTTTTCAGGCGGTCACACTGAGATGATCCCTTAAAGGACAAGCGAAGGATTGAGTGGCTTTCGTTCCCCTTCCAGGGCGCTTCATTCGACGCGGATCGGGAGGAGGTGCGACGTGTAAAAACATCGGGAATGAGAGTAGAAATAGCAGGAAGAGTAATAACCGGGCGTCTGGCCCGAGGAAGCTCAGCCAAACGGCGTAGAAGAGTTTAATGATCGCGCGAAGCCTCACCATTCTCTCACCTAAGCTTTCTCCACTTTTCACACCGACCGATCCCTCATCCTGGCGTTCGAGTAATTAACGTCGCAGGGCACCTTCTTCAGACCGGCGTTGGCCCATTATCGCGTTCGCGGCTGAGGCGATGAGGAGCGGAGAAAAGAAAACCATGGGTGGTTAGCGGATAACCGAGCCGAATCAGTGGAAAGGTCGTGGAACCTCGGAAGAACCCTCAAAATCTTCGATAATCAATGATTTTTTTACCGTTTGCCGTTTACCGTTTGCGGCGTTTGCTCTGGAAAGCGAATCCCTAAATGACCAAGAACGATGGAAAGGCAACTTTGCATGACGTCGGTTTAAGGTGGGGCTAAGCGAAGATCAAGAAAAAGAACCCTTGACGATTCTCCACCTCTTCCGTCAACTAGGAATTCACCTTTCCAAGGACTGCGGTGGTAGCGGTTGTGGGTTTTCTGTTTTACCGACTGAGGGCGATGGTGGAACTTGAAGGACGATTGGAAAATGGACCTTCGTGTACTGGAATCGCAAAGTTCCAGCGCCTAAAAACACCGACAGTCACACACGGGGACTTCTGGTTTCTATGAGGAAGGTTAGGTGGTTAGTGGATAACATAGCCGAATCAGTGGAAAGGTCGTGGAACCTCGCAAGAACCCTCCAAATCTTCGGTAATCAAAGTTCCATCCAGAGGAACTTTTTTACCGTTTACCGTTTGCGGCGTTTAGGTTGAAAAGCAAATCCCCAAATGACCAAGAACGATGGAAAGGCAACTTTGCATGACGTCGGGTTAAGGTGGGGCAAAGCGAAGATCAAGAAAAAGAACCATCGATGATTCTTCACCTCTTCCGTCAACTAGGAATTCACCTGTCCAAGGACTGCGGCGATAGCGATTGTGGGTTTTCTGTTTTACCGACCGAGGGCGATGATGGAACTTAAAGGACGATTGGAAAGTTGACTTTCGTGTACTGGAATCGCAAAGTTCCAGCGCCTAAAAACCCCGACGGTGACACACAGGGACTTCTGGTTTCTGTGAGGAAGGTCTACCGTGTTGCGGTCAACCTTTGAAGCGCCCTACAATAGCAATTACGCCCAGTAACTCACCTCTTCGGCGTGTCCTTTGAGTCCAACCGAGCAAAAACTACAAACCCCCCTCATTGAGGTGGCGTTGAAACCTACGCCGGTCTCGGTATTCACCGAGCGGCCTCGATCCGCTCGCGGCTGATGAAAGGTGTCCAAATTGATGCGATAGGTACCAAACTCCCCGACGCGCATGCATTTGACCCTTTTAATGGGGTCCCGCGCCTCGTCAGTTCCGATTTCATTCCCACGCCGAATGGCCGTTGCAGCTGCGACTGCTCAGCCGCGCTCTAAGTGACGCTGAAACGAGAGCTGTGGAGACACGGACCGGAGAAAGTGGATGTTGGGGGCTTGTGAGGCTTGCGGCGAACCCACCAGGACCGACCCACTCGATCGAATTAAATTGAGAGCCGTCGGTACGCTCGGGGACAGGGTGTGCAACCTACGTGCGGAGGCGAACCTGTTCCACCGAGTGGGCGTCCCGACATGTGCAACATGACCCGCGGTGTCCGAGTCTTTCGATTACCACCCGCCCCGGGCTTTCAGACAGAGTTGGTCATCACTTCGGGTCTTTCCACCAACCGCTTCAACTTGTGTTACGACTCATTGTGACTCCGCAAGAGGTGTGACAATGATCTGGAGCTTTCCGATATGTGCGACATGACCCGGGATATCAGCTTTTCGATTACCTCCTACCTGAACTTTCAGACAACTCTGGTCATCGGGTTAGGTCTTTCCAGCGATGGCCTCTACTTGCATTGCGCGCACTCCTCGAGAAGTCTCACAACGATACGGGACATCATGACATGTGCCACATGACCCGAGGAGTCCTTTGATGACCTCCTACCCGCACTTTCAGACAGGCTTGGTGTTGTTAAATTCAGACCGCTTCAACATGCATCGCTGTGCCCCCTCAAGAGCTGGTGCCTAAAAGTGATCTGGAGCTTTCCGATATGTGCAACATGACCCGGGATATCAGCTTTTCGATTACCTCCTACCTGAACTTTCAGACAACGCTGGTCATCGGGTTAGGTCTTTCCAGCGATGGCCTCTACTTGCATTGCGCTAACTCCTCGAGAAGTCTCACTACGATATAGGACATACCGACATGTGCCACATGACCCGAGGAGTCTTTTGATGACCTCCTACCCGCACTTTCAGACAGGCTTGGTTCGTAAAATTCAGACCGCTTCAACATGCATTGCGGTGCCCCCTCAAGAGCTGGCGCCTAAAAGTGTATCTTCAACATCCTTTCGTGATCCGGATAGTCCAATTGCCAATAGTCCAGCAAGCTCTCTCTTGCGATTCCTCCGTAGGAACCCCAAATGCATTCATCATTGAAATTGCTCCTCCATCACGGTGGGCGAAACACCTTTGGCAGTATTTCGCCACCAATCAGGCACATGACGGTCCTTGTACTCGCCAATACCCACGACCATCCATGCCCCGAGTGCATCACCGTCCTCTCCGGGCGCTCCCAAAAGGCTGAAGTGACAAGAACCAGTCACGAAGGAGATGGCCTAGCGGGCTAACGCAAGCTCTCAAGTAATTAGGTCGTGTCACTCGGAGGCAAAGGATAGCGACCATCACCGGTCGGTGGCGGAGGGGGTGGCGTGCGAGGTGAGGGATGAGAGATGGTGGCGCAGGATGGAAAGGTTCGGTGACGGTGAAACGTCGCCAACCGCCACAACCAGCCGGATCCATCAGGGAGGGCAAAGGAGGCAGCGAAGATGCCTTTGGCACCCAAATGAAAAGCGAGTAAGCCAGACGCCCTCGGCGTGTGCCGCGCGGAAAGTGCCCATGCATGCGCGACACAAGAGACACTTATTCCCTTGTCTGATGGAGGAAGCTCTTTGGGCCCCGAGTTAGGTGGCGAGGCCACTGCAATTGCGAGCACGCCGCGCCTGGAACGTCGATGCCCCCCCCCCCCCCCAATCCAAAGGTTCCCTACGCGCTGATTCCGGGCCACGGTCGTCAGTGCATATGTTCGAAATACATTCGGACCTCGATTTTAAGGACCTCGATTGTATGGACAATTGCAGTGGCCTCGTTTTTTTTTTCTTTCGGGAGTAGGTTTCTACAATATTAGGTAAGAAATGTTGTGTGATTTTTGTTAAAAATTTGAAAGTCTATTTAAATTTAAAATACTTTCATTTAAATTTTTCCAACTTTCAACAAAATATTATTTAAATTTCCGCTTTTAGATCAGGTTTGACTACAAATGATTACTACTAATTCTAGACAAATTTTTACTACAAATTTTATACAAAATTGGTTGAAGTACTGAGGTGGAGATAAGTAACGCGCCGCACTCTGCCAGCGAGCAGAGCGTTGGGAGCATCATTGTGCTAAGGGATTTTAGAGGTTGCAGATTACGAATCCAAACTCAAAATTACAAAAATCACAATGTCGAATCTGTAAAACCGGTGTCACACTACCCTTCAAAGAGTTGAAGGAAAAAAGGCGTAAGTGCCACTTTCAACTTTTTTCATTTACGTACCAAAAGCAAAACGGCGTACATACAGCTCTTAGCATTTGTATTTTATATAAATTCCAAAAGGGCGTATGTGTATCTGACCACGTCCAATTTGAAATTAATTAGATCAAAGTCATAACGGCGTATGTTCTAGACATACTACTCTTTGCCTCTAGCCTACTTGACTTCATTCTACATAGGGCCACATACATATCCGCCTTTTTGGCAGTACGGTCGACTTTTTGGCGCTTAGGCCCAACGACCTTTAGACACGCGATATGTGACGACGTACTGCAAATCATACATGTACGCATCGTGTATGATTTGCAGTCGGTCGACGCCGTGGCGACGGGTCGGGGTGGGGTTTTACGAGCCTGGGACCGCGCTGGGAGACCTCAAGAGGAGTGGAACTAACTGGACTAAATTGCCATTCTCGTTTTCTCCGGCACGCGCATTCGCCATTATCCCAGCACCGTTGTTGCCGGTGCTCCGGCTGACGGTTCCACGAGGCGAATTACCGAAGCACACCCGACCGCCAGCCAGTGGAGTTTCCATAGCCGTTCGGCGTCCGACGAGATGGGACAGAGGACAAGTATTTAATATGAACGCGTACACTGATGACACACGCGGATGGGTGGGGTGGAGGTGGTGGAGGGGGTCGCCGTTGAGTTAGTGTCACGCGTGTGTCCCGTGCCTAACGACCGGTAATGGAAACGAGGCGGGAGGGAACCAGATAGAGACCGAGAGGGGGAGAGAAAAGATAGGGTGGGAGATGGAGAAGTGGCGGATCTCTACGGCTGGCGCTGCAGCCGCCGGACCCCGGGCTGGGCTTCTAAATAGCTCGTAATTGCCTTAATAAAACGATTAGCGGCAATGCCCCGGCTCGCACGTATGCGCCGCTCGCCAGGGTTTCGAGGGGTTGCGCATAGTCAGATATGCATACGTGTATATGTGGTATACATGTGTGTATGTACAGGTTTGGGTGAGTATTAGCGGAGGGAAAGAGGCGCCAGCAACTGGAGACTATGGAGTAACTCCTGCAACAGCGCGGGCACCAGCTGCTCGACCCGTTACGCTCTTCGTTGTGAATCGTGCGATATGGATTGTCATGTGGCGCGGTGATGTGTTGCTCGGATGGAGCGTATATGCAATGGATGAGGAATTAATCAGCGTTTCAGCGAAAGAGCCCGCCTCGATGGAGCCCAGTTATTGCGGAAGGGGAAACCCGGAAGAGAGACCGCGAAGTGCTTTGGCGCTAAATGCTGTGGTGGGACGAATATTGTGCACTTTAACTGATTTGGGGAAAAGTGCCCTTGGTGCTAAATGCCCTTGGTACGAATCGTTTTCAGCGAACTGCTTTGGCGCTCGACTGGTGGGATTCTTTGGCGCGCTTTGGCGTGAAGTGCATTGACGTTAAATGCTTTGGGGCGAAGTGCCTTGGCGTTAAATGCTTTGGCGCGAAGTGACTTGACGTTAAATGCTTTGGCGCGAAGTGCGTTGGCGTTAAATGCTTTGGCGCGAAGTGCCTTGGCGTTATAATGCTTTGGCGCGAAGTGCCTTGGCATTAAATGCTTTGGCGCAAGATGCTATTGGCGCGAAGTGCCTTGGCTTTCAATGCTTTGGCGCGAAGTGCCTTAGCATTAAAGGCTTTGGCGCGAGGTACCTTGGCGTTAAATGCTTTGGCGCGAAGGGCCTTGTCGTTAAATGCTTTGGCGCGAAGTGCCTTAGCATTAAAGGCTTTGGCGCGAAGTGCCTTGGCGTTAAATGCTTTGGCGCGAAGTGCCTTGGCGTCAAATGCTTTGGTGCGAAGTGCCTTGGCGTTAAATGCTTAGGCGCGAAGTGCCTTGGCGTCAAATGCT
This sequence comes from Ichneumoninae sp. A BG-2022a, assembly GCA_030522665.1. Taxonomy (NCBI): domain Eukaryota; kingdom Metazoa; phylum Arthropoda; class Insecta; order Hymenoptera; family Ichneumonidae; species Ichneumoninae sp. A BG-2022a. The sequence goes on from JAPYZC010007941.1 coordinate 6,152, forward strand.
TTGGTGCGAACTGCATTAAATGCTTCGGCGCAAGATACCATTGGCGCGAACTGCGCTGAGGCTAAACGTTCCTGCTCACGATTCTTTGGCGCGGAATGGGCTCAGCAGTGCGCTTTATCCACTCCCAAAGCACTCCGACAAGAAATATCTCGGTGCAAACAATTCCATATCAAAACGCTTTGGCGTGAACTGCTCCGACGAAGCATCCGCATTCGTACACGGAGCAGTTGTCGCTCAAGCGTCTCATCGCGCCAGAACGCGTCCCCAATGAAAACTTCGCCTCTCTCGATGACGCATCCAATCAGCGAATGGAGAGTGATAGATAGATAGATTTATTGTACTGTAGGACCAGAGGTCCTCTAGGCACATATACAGCGCAAACGAAGCATCACGGATGCAACAAAAGGCACAGCATAAACTCATAAACATAGCATAAACTCCGAGAAACCCGTAACAGACTCGTAATAGACTCATAGAATAACAAAACAGAATGGAATAATACAGTAGTAGGCAATTGAAGTGGAACACGATATTTTTCGCCAATTTTGGAAAAAGTTGGACCCTTTCTCGTATATTTTCGCCAAAATAACCTTGTTCCACTTCAATTGCCCACTACTGTATCTTCATACTCATACTCATACTCATACTCATACTCATACTCATACTCATACTCATACTCATACTCATACTCATACTCATACTCATACTCATACTCATACTCTCACACTCACACCCACACCCATACTCATACTCATACTCATACTCACACTCATACTCATACTCATACTCATACTCACACTCACACTCACACTCACACTCACACTCACACTCACACTCACACTCACACTCACACTAATACTCATACTCACACTCACACCCATACACATACTCATACTCATACTCACACCCATACTCACACCCATACACATACTCATACTCATACTCATACTCATACTCATACTCATACTCATACTCATACTCATACTCATACTCATACTCATACTCATACTCATACTCATACTCATTTCCCTTAGTGAGCGAACTGGCGCCCGACGGCAACGAATTAAATAACATAGCCCCCGTAATACGAAACGCATTTCTCATCGCCTCCGTACGAAACGCACTCACCTCCACCAGTCGCCCCCTATCCCTCGGCACGAAGGCCGGCTCCGCAAAACGAAAAAAAAAACTCGCGCCGGTAGACCGGTAGACCGGTAGACCCGACTCAAGAATATCAGAGTGACGAGTGTGACGAGTGAAGTCATCGCAGGAGCGAACGAACCGCCGATGAGGGAAGAAGGACCTCGGCGGAGGTGGCGACGACAGGTCGAGACGGAGATACCGATGGCGTTCCACTTCGCCGCCGAACGGCGAAGAGCCGAAGAGGGCGTATAATGGGAACGAACCGCTCGTCGATGCGGAACAGAACTTATCCGATGAGACGTGAGCTGAGTAGCGAATTCGCGAGCGTGAACTCTCGCGTTCCAACGCTCGAATTTCAAATGCGAATCCCATTTGAATGCGAGCGGAAGACGATGGGGCGGGGGGGGGGGGGAAGATACGGCAAGACTGGAAGGGTCACGGAGGGTTATGTGACTCTCCGTCCCTCGATGATGCGGAAAAGTGAATTGAAGCTGTCCTCCTTCCTCGGACCCGATAAGGGACGGAGTTCTAGCACGTCCCCGAAGGATACAGCAATTCGCACCTACCGCCCGCTGATTCGCGATCCTCGATCCTCTGCGAGGCCGTTGAAGTGGTGAGATTGTATGGACTAGATCGGCCCTGCGCACTTGTGTTTTGCTGGTTACAGCCGGAAGAATTGTTTATTTGACGGCCACCGTTTATTTGGGTCAAGTACGATATTTGTTTGATTTAAGTAACTGTTTACTTAATTTAAATAAATATTTGTTTGATTTGAGTAACTGTTTACTTTATTTAAATAAATATTTGTTTGATTTAAGTAACTGTTTACTTGATTTAAATAAATATTTGTTTGATTTAAGTAACTGTTTACTTAATTTAAATAAATATTTGTTGCATTTAAGTAACTGTTTATTTAATTTAAATAAATATTTGTTGCATTTAAGTAACTGTTTACTTGATTTAAATAAATATTTATTTAAATGTAATAAATATTTTACTTAAACCAAATAAACGGGGGCCGTCAAATAATTACTTTTATTTCACTCGGTGCGTAAAATGCGGTTTTACGCACGCTTCGCGTACAACCTCATTTACACACCTTGTTAAATAAAATTTCGTACGATACTCGTGCATAAAACGTTTTCTGAACTCGTCTGATTGCAACACTCGCCTTCGGCTCCTGCTGCAAACTCACACTCGTCAGAAAAAGTTTTATCGCACTAGTATCGTAATGTACTATTATTTCACAGCCACCATTTATTTGGTTCAAGTAAAATATTTATTTAATTTAAATAAATATTTATTTAATTTAAATAAATATTTATTTAATTTAAATAACTATTTACTAAATTTAAATAAATTTAGTAAATAAAAATGTTATTTAAATAAAAATTACCTCTTTCATCACCCCGCGTTTCAATCTTGCGCGATCGAATGATTATTTTTTTTTTAGATTTTTTTTATTAAGGTATGTAAAAAAATTTAATCACGGCAGTGGCTCGTGGATCAGGGTTCGGTCTTTGAGACGGGCTCGCGATGGATATTATGCTGCGGAGGGAAAATTAAAAAGCGCAAAAATTTATTATGGGTCGTCGAGGCGCGCTGAGGGCGCGGGGGATTTCGTGACGCGTTATTAAGTGACGCAGGCAGCAGGTGACGCCGGATTACGTGCGGGACTTTGAAGTACGCGTAATGTAGAAATGGCGCTAAAAGGGTGCGACGGGGAAGGTGAGGGCCGTCTGCAGTACCTCGTGCGTACACCCGTGGCTCGCTGCCTGGAATCAATCGCAATTCCCGTAGCTACGGGCTCCGCACCGAGCACCTATCGGAGCGACTTGATTTCTCATTTGAAGAACCTTAACTTCATTTGCACAGTAATAATAAAAGCGTGGAAGTTAATACTCAGTTTCAGTGAAGTTCAAATGCGCGAATGTGTTTCAATTTGTTGTTGCTAATCTTGTTCAATCGTGCAAATGAAGTTAATAAAAAATCTTTACAAATGAAGTTCAAACGTGCAAATGAAGTTTAAATGGGCAAATGAAGTTCAAATGCGCAAATGGATTTCAAATGCGCAAATGGATTTCAAATGCGCGAATGAAGTTCAAATTTGCACATGAAGTTGAAATGTGCACATGAAGTTCAAATACGCAAATAAAGTTCAAATGCGCAACTGAATTTCAAATACGCAAATGAAGTTCAAATGCGCAACTGAATTTCAAATGCGCAAATAAATTTCAAATGCGCAACTGAATTTCAAATGCGCAAATAAATTTCAAATGCGCAAATGAAGTTGAAATGCGCAAATGAAGCTGAAATGCGCGAATGAAGTTGAAATGTGCACATGAAGTTCAAATACGCAAATAAAGTTCAAATGCGCAACTGAATTTGAAATGCGCAAATGAAGTTGAAATGTGCACATGAAGTTCACATTCACACAATAAAGTTGAAATGTGTAATTGAAGATGAAATGTGCAAGAGGAATGAAAAATTTGGCAAATGAAGTGCAAATGTGAGAACGAAATAAAAACTTTCGTACGATCAGGGTTGAAATTAAATTTCAAATTTAACCTAAAAAAACACCTAAAGTTGCTCGATCTAAAAACACACCTAAAATTGCTCAACCTAAAAACTCACCTAAAATTGGTCAACCTGAAAAAACACCTAAATTTGTTCAACCCAAAAACACACCTAACATTGCTCAACATAAAAAAACACCTAAATTTGTTCAACCTAAAAACACACCTAACATTGCTCAACCTAAAAACACACCCAAATTTGTTCAACCTAAAAACACACCTAAATTTGTTCAACCTAAAAACACACCTAACATTGCTCAACCTAAAAAAAGACACAAAAAATTGCTCGATCTAAAAACACACCTAAAATAGTTCAACCTAAAAATACCTTAAATTGCCCAACCTAAAAACCGTCAAGTTCAGCTCAACGTTAAACAAGTTTCTTCATTCCGTCGTCGTCCGCCTGCAATTATATCTCGACGATCCCGATAGCGAGGAGAAATCGGAAAAAGCACCGTGAATTTAAACCTGGGAAATAACGAGAGTAGCCCGTAGTGGGATAACGAGACATTGGGAATGAAAAATCTCGTAATTGTAAAAAGTATAAGGGTAACATGAAAAGATATGAAAAGGGAGGGGGGGGGGGAGAAGGAAAAGAGTGAAACTCACGAGAATTTAATTGTTCCGCCGGTCGCGGGGGGTTTGGGTGAAAAAAATGCCGGGAGAACGACGACGCAGTGGGAGGATTAATAGCGGTGGATTGGAAAAAAAAATAACATCTGCGAGGAGGGAAGGTGAGCGGTTTTCGTCGAAAACCGATCGATTAATCGGGAACTCGTTATCGCGAATGAAAATGTCAGAGAACGGGGGGGGGGGGGGTTAAGTTCCGCGATTACCGAGGAGCGGAGGGTGCGTTATTGGGGTGCAAAAGCGGGGCAAAATGGACCAGTGTCACCTCAACGATAGTAATTACTAGGGGGCCGGTAATTAATACAACGATAGTAATTACTAGGGGGCCGGTAACCTCCGTAATTACTACTGGAGGTTCCACTGGTTACTGGAAAGTGGAAAAACGAGAAGGGGGTCCCTTAAAATTTTTTTGGGCCGAAATGGGTTTTCTAAAAAACACATTTTTGGACCAAAATGGGTTTTCTAAAAAACACATTTTTGGACCAAAATGGGTTTTCTAAAAAACACATTTTTGGACCAAAATGGGTTTTTGTAATCAACACATTTTTGGACCAAAATGGGTTTTTGTAATCAACACATTTTTGGACCAAAATGGGTTTTTTTGGACCAAAATGGGTTTTCTAATCAACACATTTTTGGACCAAAATGGGTTTTCTAATCAACACATTTTTGGACCAAAATGGGTTTTCTAATCAACACATTTTTGGTCCGTTTATAGTAGTTTATAGTAGTAGTTTTAGGTGAGGTATCATTACGACTTGTTAGTAGTTACTCCTCAACAGTCAGTAGTTATAGTAATAACTACTGAAGTATAGTAATAACTACTGAGGCCGTAGTGGTTCCTGCATCAGTAATTACAACTTATAAGTAGACCTACTGGAAACTGCAGGAATTCCCAGTAGTTCGCAGTAGTCAGTTGTACTGGACATTCATAGTAGTTTCGCGTAGTTTTGGTAGTTTTTACTAGTGTTCAGTAATTTTCAGTAGTTTTTAGTAGTTTTTAGTAGTTTTTAGTAGTTTTCAGTAGTTTTCAGTAGTTTTCAGTAGTTTTCAGTAGTTTTCAGTAGTTTTCAGTAGTTTTCAGTAGTTTTCAGTAGTTTTCAGTAGTTTT
>JAPYZC010007944.1:0-12493 GCA_030522665.1 Ichneumoninae sp. A BG-2022a
AGAAGATTAATTTTGCATAATAATAATTGCAAAATGTTATTAACAAATTCATCAAAAAATTAATTGGTTACCAAATTACCCGGCAACAAAACTTTTTTTAAATGAAAATGATTCGTTTATTTTTCTGAATACGTATGAATTTTTTCAGATTTTTAAGTAGTCGTTGACTCTTTATTTTTTTGTATAGAACAAAAATCAACGATTACTTCAAAATCTGAAAAAATTCATACGTATTCAGAAAAATAAACGAAACGTTTTCATTTAAAAAAAAGTTTTGTTGCCGGGTAATTTGATAACCAATTAATTTTTTGATGAATTTGTTAATAATATTTTGCAATTATTATTATGCAAAATTAATCTTCTCAGAACCTTTAGTATCCATGATTTTTTTCAGATTTTTATACCATCATGAAGTACTTGCAATTTTCTCTTATTGTTGTCGAACTTATGCGAAGTCAGCGCGCAGCGAGACTCACCCCTTAAAACCGATTTCGACGATGAATATAGAAAATTATCGTTCGATACTTTTGTAAGTTAAGGACAAAAAGTTGTGTACAACGTTATCGTCTTCTTCAGCAAAGTTCCCTAGCAACTCGCGTAACGTTTCTTTTTTATTAAAAGAATAACCGTGGAATACTCGAAAAAATTACGGTAGTTCCAGGTCACTTTTTTCTCCGTTATAAATAATCGAAAAAATAACCGTATTTCAACTTCTGGGCGTGCGAAGTTACTGCTGCGGTTACTTTTTTCGGTTATTCAAACAATCAAAAAACGAGCGCACAAGTTCATTATTTTTCGATTATTTAAACTGTATAAAAAGTTATCTGAAATTGCGGTAATTTTTCCGGTTATTTTTTATGGTCGCCGAAGCTGCTAGGGTCAGAATAATCGAATTGAAAATTATGCAAATTCTTTTAAGAATCGTCACCTCTCTAGCATCTTGCCTCGATGGTGTGTAATTATTAGGATAAGAGAAACGACATTGTTTCGTGGTTTATAAATTTATATCGTAAGCTCTTTGTTTTGCGAAACTAGCTTTCATGAAAAAAGTAAATAAAAATAATGTATAGCGAATGAGCGTTTCAGTCGTCGTTTGTCCGATCGTTATTGGCAGTCTCTGCTGTGTAGAAGATAATTGGCAGAGAAACAAATATGCCAATAGCTGTTTTTCCATCTGGCCGAGGTGGCCGATGACTGTGCCGTTTGACTTTTTACGATCTGCCGTTCGAAATGTATGCGACGTCTTGGCCTTCGCTGTCGGAGATCTTTGACAAACGAGGAAGCATCAGGTGTAAAATATTATTATCTAATGCTTCGACAAACGTTTATCATACAAATTTGCATATCACAAAGTGAGCGGCGATATATCATATAGGGTAGAGCGGGGCAAAATGGGACATTGAGCAAAACGCAAGTTTCCAATAATTCTTGGATGTCCCATTTTGCCCCGTTGATACATCCGGATTGTCTGTCCCGTTTTGCCCCATTGCCCTATCCAAAAATGCTTGGAATATGGCGTTTTGCCCCACTGCCCCATTTTGCCCCGCTCTTCCCTATAATAATCGCATGAATTTAGGGGAGAGCGGGGCAATATGGCACAACGGGTCAAAACGGGATAATGAGACAAAAAGCAATTTTCCATTAACTTTTGGATGGTGGCGATGGTGGTCCGTGGGGCAAAACGGGGTTGAAAATTCGGATATATCATTGGGACAAAATGGGGTTTCTAAAAATTATTGGAAAATTGAGTTTTGCCCTCACTGTCCCATTTTGCCCCGCTCTCCCCTACATGACCCATGCACGAATGTAATAAGCACAGCGAATAAAGAAGAAATTACTACCGATGTTTCACTAAGTTAAAAAGACCAACAAGAAATTCCGAATAAATACAGTTTCTCTTGAATATTTATAAATCCGAAAAGAAATCTACCTTACCGACGTACTGTATCTTGCAAGTTCCGTGCATTTTATGACTCGGTGATGCAAGTCGGAGCAGGGAGATAAAAATCCAACGTTTATGCGACTTCTATAATTTATAGTTCAAGATCGTTATTACATTTTTTAAAGTACGTAAACACTGTCGCAAGAGTTATGAAAATAATTTATCTTCAACGAGGTAACTTCTATTTTTTAAATACAAAAGAAATCTAACGTACCGACGTAGCGTATGTTGAAAATTCGGTGAAATTTGGGAAAATCAGAGAGATAAAAATGCAACGTTTGTGTGACTTAGATAATTTATTGTTTAAAGTCATCGATCCGAGGCGTAAAAAGCGCAAATAAAATGCAGAACATTGCAACGGAATAAAAACCATCGCATCGTATGGCGCAGTACAGTAGTCTGCTCATTCACCCATCTTTCGTTCCATTTTCCCCAAAATTCAGCCACACGTTACACACAGGATTTCACGGCGTTTCCGGTGCGACGGTCGGAACACAAGTTTCACATATGTAACAAATCAAATCACAATGATTGGCGTCGTAGGAGTAAAAAAACTACAACGTTAAATTAAATGTAATTACGAAATCGCGTCGTATTATCACGTTTCAATAAATGGACCAGTTCCCGATTGGAGTGGCCCTTGGCTGACTAGCGTTTTCATAAGTTGACCGGACAGGAGCTCGTCGCTCATCTCCCCGAAAGTCCGAAGAATAGTTTCTCAAGACGAAATACTGAAGCTTTAATACAGAAGACAATATATGTAAAAAAAAAGGCAAAAAATCGATCTCTTTAAAATTATTAATTCGATGATTACGTCCAAAAAATCGCAAGCTCCTGATAAAAAAAATATCAGCTCTTGCCGAGGCGACAATGCAGAACCGAGGGTTGTTGGCCTTGTCACGAATATCGCGGGACGGTAAATAAAAAATAAAAAATTCTTCCGAGCTTTGAAAGTTGCACTTGCGGAATAAACAATCGACGGTTAGAGTTCTATTAATTTTTTTTTCTTCTTTTTTAGGATGAGATCTTGTTCGTGGAATTGCGGTCTTATGCCGGTATAGGATGGGCTCGCACTTGCGCGAGTCGAGGATGTCGTACGAGCTGAAATGTTTACTGGAGTGTGAATCTGTTGTTGCGGAGCGAGTTCCAATATCCGTTCATCCCCTCGTCGTTGGGCCGGCAGGGCTCGTCCGGATTGTCGTGGGCGCACTTGTAAGTGTCGGTGCTGCAACCGGTGCATCTCTCGCACTGGCAGAGCATTCCGTCGCCGCAGACGCCCTTTATGTTGTCGTTACCCCCGCAACGCTCGTTCGGTCCCTGCAACGACCGGACAATTATTTAATTTGCGAGTCTTTCGTTTACAATAAAATTAATTATTTCGTTAACAATTTAATTGGCGCGTAGAAGACCGGCCTGAGAGGACACCGTTCAATTGTAGGAATAAATATTTGTTTCATTCAAATAAATATTCATTCAAATCAATTAAAATATTTATATCATTCAAATAAATATTCATTCAAACCAATTAAAATATTTATTTCATTCAAATAAATATTTATTTAAAGTGCAAGGTGTGCAGTTTGCTGTGAATATGTTCTTTTACGTTCTTTTTCCGACTTCGTTAAAATTAAAAAAAAAATGATCGTTGATCAATAATAGGCGATTTTCCGCCCGAGTTAAACGGAAAAATGTCGTTATTGTAGCGAAATCGTGCAAAAAATCCTTTTTTAAAATGGTGATGTAATTAGACGAATGATTGATATAAAATTAAAATTTTTTAAAATAGAATATATACCTTGCGACATTCCAGGACACCACAGAACACCGATATGGCGACGCCGTAGACACACTTGTCGCACTCGGTGCCACATCCCCTGCAATCCCGTCGCTCGGTTTCACGAATTCTTATGGATGGATAAGACAGGCATCTGAGGACATCGGGAACATTAATATAATCGCGTAATTTCAGAGCCATTAAAAAGTGATCCTATTTAACGTGGTAACTTACGTGGGAAGAATAGCAAGCAAGACGACCAGACTGAAAGTTTGGATGGACAGCATCTCGATTTGATGAACTGAAACATAAAATATAACAATATTTTTTTAAAGATTTTTTCGATTCAATCGAAGCAACTATAAATGGTACCAAGTGATTCGCGTAATTAAATAATGCGTTTCCGGATGCGTCAATACTGCAAAATGGGACATCCAAAAATTATTGGAAACTTGCGTTTTGCTCAATGTCCCGTTTTGCCCCGCTGTGCCCATTTTACCGATTCTTTCGTTTCAACACTGATAAAAAAGTACAGTTGAATCAACTAAGATTCGGACCGGGACGTTCAAATAAATATTTAGTTGGTCCAACAAAATATTTGAATGACCCAAAAAATATTTTGGTGAAATCACCCGACAAATTGTTGAATTAACTAATTTTTTAGCTGTATCAACAAAATCTTTAGTTGAACGTCCCTGCCCAAATCTTAGTTGATTCAACCGTATTTTTTATCAGTGAACAAAGAAAAAAAAATTAAAGTCCCTATAAATGGTACCGCGTGATTCGCGTCGTTAAAACACGCCTTTCTTTTTAGTGCTTCCTATCACTAAATAATAAACTAAAAAATAGTTTTAGTATCACCTTTAACGAATGTCCCAATTGCGTAATGAAAGTGTCCCCAAAAATCTGAACCGATGGTTCGGTGTCAAATATCATAGATTAAAAGATTCCACATCCAGCATTTTGGAGTAAAACCGTTGTGGCGTTGTTCAGAAAATATTTTCTTTTGAGTATTTGATAAATCTTTATCGCACTCCGTTAACGTGACGAGTTCGACTTTCGGTCATCGCGGCGAAAAAACTAGAGCGCACTTCGCGACATGTGAAACGTCTCGGACCGAAGAGACCGTTTCGGGATCGCGGTCCACGTTGCGAAGATGACCCGCGTCCGAGTCTTCCCGAGAAGCGCACCAAAGTGGTCAACACCGCTGGAAGACTGGACTTCCCCCACCCCATAAGTTTCTTGGTACCGAAAAAAAATGATGGATAATAACAAAACATTAATAAGTTGCATTAAGGTGCGCGGTGTGGGGGTTCGCGCGCCGAATAACTTTCACACTTCGTTAGCTTCAGAAAATGAAGCTATGAATATAAATAGAACATGCAATGAAAACTTTATGGAACGGACCTTATCTCGGTTCGACTTTGTTCGACTTTAATAGCTTCCATTGTAATCGGTTAAGTGGAGTTGCGTGTAATTGCGCGAGGCGACAAATATCGCCCGGGGCGCATTATCAAACTGTTTGTGTAATTATCAACTTCGCTAGACAAAACATTGGACAAATAGTTGCCGAAGGCCGGTCATAGTTTCAGGCGCGAATCCGCGATGCAATTTGAGTGAAACGGTATCTCGAGGGGTTAACGCGGTCAGTGCCGTTTGTCGCCCAAAAAACAATTACCGGTAATGGCGGTGAGGCCAATGATGAAGGGTCGAAGTGCTAAGGCGTGGACGAGAGAGGCAAAAAAATCACGTTGGTTTTTTTTTATATCTTTGTACATAGTGAAAATAATTTTGTAAAATCGGAATGCGAAATTTTGTAAAATCGGAATGCGAGATTTAGTAAAATCGGAATGCGAGATTTAGTAAAATCGGAATGCGAGATTTAGTAAAATCGGAATGCGAAATTTAGTAAAATCGGAATGCGAGATTTAGTAAAATCGGAATGCGAAATTTAGTAAAATCGGAATGCGAAATTTAGTAAAATCGGAATGCGAAATTTAGTAAAATCGGAATGCGAAATTTAGTTTTGTAAAATCGGAATGCGAAATTTAGTAAAATCGGAATGCGAAACTTTGTAAAATCGGAATGCGAAATTTTGTAAAATTTTGTTAAACTCACTGATTTGAATATACGAACCAGTCTTTTTATTTCCCGTGTCATTGACAATTTTAGTTTGTACGAACGGTCTTACGAATGAATAGAAAAAGCGCGGAGAGGGAGGCGTGCTCGGGGATCTCGTCGATGTGTACGGTTCGAGTAAACGCGGAATCATCGCCGGTCGCGAATTTTCGCCAGTCACGACGATACTTTAAGTTTTCATACGACAAACTGGTATATTAAATTCCAAGCACAAACTTTTTGCACGAATCAACTTTGTGTATATCAAAAACAGTTTTTGCGTAAAAACTTCCATTCGGGTACGTAAAATCGAAATGTTTTATAACAGTGTCACAAAAAAAATGTGCATGAAATTTAATGTACCGGTATTGGAAGTTTTTATGCGACGAACTGCCATACTAAATTTAAAAAGAATGTACAGTACATAAAAATCTTTAGAAACACTTTACTCGCATTTCACTATAAAAGTATTTGAATGCCATTAATTTACTCGAATTCTTGACATCAAAAGTGCATTAATTGTCTAAATTTAATGCACAAACGTCATAAAAAAGAATGTACAGTATATAAAAATCTTTAGAAACACTTTACTCGCATTTTACCACAAAAGTATTTGAACTCCATTAATTTACTTGAATTCTTGACTGCAAAAGTGCTTTAATTATTCATCACCGTCGTCCACGAAATTCAACGCGCCAGTCTTTCGTGCAAAATCTTCAATTCCGTTGCATCGAACAGACAACCATTAGTAAACAGTGTCGCAATTTTTGTTTGTGTCTTTCTTTGTATGCGCGTTGAATTTGGCACGCGAGGACAACGCGCCGATTCATTCGTCTTCCGTCGGAGGCCTCTCGAGGGTTGCGTCTCGGGCGTCGGAGTCGACGAACGAGCTTACGGATGAATGGAAAAAGCTCGGAGAGGGAGATCGCTGTTCCACGTCGATGTTTACGGTTCGAGCCCGGGGAATCTCGGGCGGCGACGACGCGGGTCCGCGTGGCCGGAAGGCCATATGGAACCATCGGTAAAATTTTCGCCAGTCACGAAGAAGCGCGCGCGAGGATGCAACGGAGCCGCCTATGCAACGCGAAAGCGCGAGCCACTCGAGTAAGATTTCTAATAATAGCGAGCGACTCTTTTGCGCGTTCCTCGACGACCCGCCGAGATCGGACGGGTGGGGAACTGGCGTCGATCTCTTCTTCGTCGCATCCGTCTCTTCGGCTTCCGCTCCGCCACCTCCGCCATCCCTCGAACCCGTGCAACCCACTCGATCGCCGAACGGACGGTCAGTTCACCGCCAGTAACCGCAAGTTGCGGATCACACGATATCGCCAATTTTTTTTTTGTTTCCTCTTTCGTCGACGTTTATTAAATTCTTTTAAACCGAGTCCAAGGAAACTTCGAGTTGTGCATTGTAGATCGAAGATAGAGGGAAAGTTCGCCGATTTTATCAACTAGGCGTCGGATTCCTAGACCGCTGCTCGTGAGACACTTTTTTCACTCTATTTACTCGTAGGCTCAATCGAGGCTGTAATTATGGATCGTTATAACACCTTGGGGGAGGGCGATGTTTTTTTTTTTTTTTTCCGGAAAGAAATACTGTTTTACTTTTTTTTTGTTTTTCTTCTCTGGTATGCATTGAATTTATATCGCCATTGCCCGCCAGAAAGCGGACGGATTTTTTTTTAGTTTGAGAATAAAACCGACGCGTCAGGACGAGGCAAGTTTTCGGCCCGAGGAAACTTCGAGCGGTGTGACGGAACGGGAATTTGTTGTATAAAGAAGGTGTAAAGGAGGGAAAGTTCGCCGATATTCTTAACTCGGCGTCGAATTCCTGTAGGTCTGCTTGTGAGGAACTTTTTTACTCTTGTCGGGTCAAGCGGGTTAATAATTATGTGTAATTATAACGAGCCGGAGAGTGCTGATGATTTTTTTACAAAAAAAATCAATCGTTTTGCATTTTTTTTTTTTTTTTCAAATTTTCTCCCCCACTCTGCATTGCAGCTATGTAACTATATTGCCATATTGACATACCTGCTGTACCTTATCGGAAAACACTGTTCGAATAATATCTTTAAGCGTACCGAGGAGAATAATAATTTTTGTAAAATGTAAAAAAAGCTCTTAAATTGGATTCGTGCAAAAATTGATAGTTTTTCATTATTTTTTCTCAAAATTTCAAATTTTCTCCTCCACTCTGCGTCGAGCTATATCGCCATACCCGTCTTACCTTGTCGAAAAACATTGTCCGAACAAAATCTTTATTCGTACCGAGACCAATAATTTTTATAAAATTCTAAAAAAAAGTAAAGAAAATTTTTTAATTGGGCAAATCGCTAGCTACGTAAATGGAATTTCGCGTGTGCATACTGCGACGGTGACGATACACCACGGGACCGCGAAGCTCCCCCGTGAGTCAGAGTCACGCGCGCCACCCACATGGGAGAATACGACCGAGCAAATAAGTCCAAGTATTTTTGTGTTTTCGACTATCGGCTTTGTTTACCAATTTACATGAGACTCGTTACAAAAATAACCGATCGCACAGAGGATTTAAAATAAATACCCAACCGGAAGTTGACATAGTTCTTCGAATTCCCCGATTTATTCGCCGTCCGGCGGTTACGGCCGCGAATCGACGCCGTACGTACCAACAAGTTTTTGGCAGTCTCGAATGAAAACATGTTGTTTTATACACCGCTCCGGCTCGGCTATGCACGATGTCTTTCGGGGAACGAAGAAAGAGCGATAATTTCTTCAAAATGTTTTGACTTCGTTGCCGTACGATTGTCGCTCCTCGGGATTTACGTCGTGATACGCGAAAGAAAAATATTTCTTCCGACTGGAAAGCCGAGAGCTTTCTCGTTTTGTTTACATACCGGCACGCACGCCGGCCGATCGAGAAATTCGCAGCTCCGCGCGACCAAAATACACCAAATCCGGCTGAATATAGTCTATCGGGCCGGAATTAGAAACGAAACCGAGATTCCGCTCGTCGACGAAAAACCGTGCCAACAAGTCACGCCCGCCGTTTTAGCGACATACGAATTTTCACGGGTGAAATTTTTTTAACTTTTCTGAACTACAAGAAAACACAAAAAAAGTGGAAACTAAAGATTGAAAAAGATTGATAAAATGAAATCATATTTTAAGGAAACACTTCACAGTTTAAAGAAGATTCTACGTATATTCTTTTCGATGCAATCTGCGAAGAAAAGATTCGGAATGAAAATAGGAAGATACGAATTTTCGCGAGTGAAAATTAAGGATTATCTGAACTCGAAGAAAAAAGAAGTGGAAACCAAAAATATTAGATATCGAGTTTTAAGAAAACACTTCGCGGTGAAAAAAAGATTCTACGCATATTCTTTTCGATGCAATGTGCGATGAAAAGATACGAATTTTCGCGAGTAAAAATTAAGGATTTTCTGAACTCGAAGAAAAAAGAAGTGGAAACTAAAAATTTAAGATGTCGAGTTTTAAGAAAACACTCCGCGGTGAAAAAAAGATTCTACGTATATTCTTTTCGATGCAGTGCGAAGAAAAGATTCCGAATGAAAATAGGAAGATACGAATTTTCGCGAGTGAAAATTAAGGATTTTCTGAACTCGAAGAAAAAAGAAGTGGAAACTAAAAACTTAAGATATCGAGTTTTAAGAAAACACTTTGCGGTGAAAAAAAGATTCTGTGTATATTATTTTCGATATAATCTGTGAAGGAAATTTTCCGAATAAGCACGAATTAAAAAAAATAAATGTTATCGTTTGTTTTTCGTTTCAGAAAGTGCGAGACGAAAATGGGAATGATAACGAGAGTCAGAAGCCGAGTGAGGGCAAACTCGCTGATGATAGACAAAGAGCGAACGGCCCAGAGCGTCTGTCTGCTGAGTGCCGTACTTTTATTGCCCTACTGCCCACGTGGACCCTTGCCCTTGTTGCCACCGCCGGCACCCGCTTTGTACTCGGTTCTCGTTCTACCTGTCGTTCTAAGCGCCAACTACAGATATCCGGTCTCCGCTCTCAAGACTCTATCCGAAGCGATCAAAGGTACGTCATGTGTTATTTTCACTATTCGACGTTACGAATTCAGTACTGAAAATTATAATACAATAAGATGCTTTTCACTATCCAGTTTCGATTAATTTAATATAATCTATGTTTTTATTTTATTTTGAAAAAATCGCGCATATAATTGGTAAAATATACATATCACGAATATATAAATATAATTTCGTGGCATATATATATATATTTATATATCACGAAAAAATCGTTAAGGATCGTTAAAAGATATAATCTATTATTTTCACTATCCGACGTAACGAATTTACTAGAGTAACAATATTTGGGACCAACCACTTGCGCAATAAATCCAATTGTTTCGGAAAACGTCACACATTTTTCACACTTCACGTTGTTTATTTTACTTTGAGAAGATCGTGCAAGTAATCGATAAACACGTATCTTGAAAAAAAATAGTTAAATATCGTTAAAAAAACCATACTCTATTCACTATAGAAAAAATTATAACATTTTGGAGTATCTACTTCGGCAATAAATATAATTGTTTCGGAAAATGTAATACTCTTCACATTTTTCATTGTACTTTGAATAAAAAACAATGAAATACATTTGTATTAACCCGTAAGTATATATCGCGAAAAAAATCGTTAAAGATCGTTAAAAAAAAGTGCGTTTTAACGACTTAAATTGAATTGTGGATGGAGTGTAAAGTATATGGTTCGCTTTTAAGAATCGCGATGAAATAATTTTAAAAAATTAAAAAATATAAATAAAAAAAAACTTGTAAAAATCGGCTCTCACCTCGTTCGGTTCTGGCGATGAAGCTGATCGTCGTCTGAGCGATTGATAAACCCGTTGGAATGGAGGAGCTTAAGATTGAGGGCTGTACGGTAGTGGAATGTGCTTTGCTCGATGATGTCGAGGTGTTTTATACCCCCACGGAGATCGGTGATTCCCGATGGGTGAATATCGGTTGCCATGCGGATAGTCGAGGTCCCTTCCCTTCTATAAATCCACCTGTCGATCTTGTCCATCTTTTTCAGATTGTCGAGCGCCGGGCTCCGCGGACTGACGTCGATTAATATGCTAATATGTCTCGCCCCGTTACGAAAAATCGAGACGTTCCGTCGACTCGTCGACTATATTATCCTCAATTATCGTCGGCCGAAGGGGGCGTTTTATGTGCCCACGGTTCACTTTATAGCACATCCTTTTCCTCGCTCCTCGAAAAGCCACTGAAAATAAAAGAGACTTTAAACGACGGATAAAGTGTAACACAAAGTATAACAAGGACGACGGTCCGGACACGTGCAAGGAACAGTTCGGCAACCTTGTGACACCTTTTTTTCCGCTCCGTTAATTTTTCTACTTTGCAATGTAATTTCCATAATTCGTCCTAATGAATCCCTTCGAGGACCACTCGACAGCATTATATTTTGACAAATTCGTTCGATACGTTCGCATATTATTCGAGCGTCGAGAAGACGCGACTTTATTTTATTTTGACAAATTCGTTCGATACGTTCGCGTATTATTCGAGCGTAGACAAGAGGCGACTTTTATTTTATTGTATTCTTTTTAACAACACAGAGCAACGGCCGCTTTGCAACTATCAATCGCCAGGGCATTATTTTTCGATGCGTTCTCCCTCCAAGACATCCCTTTTCAAGTATGGGTTTTCCCCTGAAAACGTTTTTAGGGGAAACCCCATGTTTGTAATGGAATGTGTAAAAAAAAAGTTTAAATAAACTACTAAATCAAGCCTCTTACGACTCCGTCACGATGACTTTCATTACAGGGTATCAAAATAACAAGGATAAGCGACGCCTGAATGAAACTTTTACTCAGAACATTTTTTTCTTTTCCGACGATGATAAACGATTTTCACTGCAACCATAAAATTGGACGTTCTGTTGCACATTTAACGATTAGAAAGGGTCAATCTCTTACCATTATCAATGCATATCATTCATGAGGGTACGAAAATAAACTTATTCAAATCTGACGCCAGATAGCAGATATGATTAATATATGATTAGATATCATCAGATAAGATTTATATATTACCAGATTTAATTCCACATAAGAACAACGCGATTATATATTAATCACATATGATTCATACATAATCAGGTATGACCAGATATGAATTCATATCGTAAAATATCTGATCATAGGGGATCATATCTAATCATATATGAAATACGACCTTATCATGCATGGACATATATGATCAGATATGATCATTTTTTTTCCCTGCCAGGGAAACACAATTTTCTTTTTCCTCGACAGTCTTGGGTCTCAAAACGGCATTCAGTAGATTTTTTTTTTTACCGACTGGACGCCCAGCAAGCTGGAGTTTACACCACATCACCTTAAACCACATCACCTTCGCATAAGTTCGACAACAATAAGAGAAAATTGCAAGTACTTCTTGATGGTATAAAAATCTGAAAAAATCATGTATACTAAAGGTACCGATAAGATTAATTTTGCATAATAATAATTGCAAAGTGTTATTAACAAATTCATCAAAAAATGAATTGGTTAACAAATTACCCGGCAACAAAACTTTTTCTTATATGAAAATGATTCGTTTATTTTTCTGAATACGTATGAATTTTTTCAGATTTTTAAGTA
>JAPYZC010007949.1:0-17817 GCA_030522665.1 Ichneumoninae sp. A BG-2022a
AAAGACACACCCTTTGCAATACACGTAGAGACTGCTTTGTTAGTTCGGAAATTTATTTCCTAATGTGTATTTTTAATATAAAAAAAATTATTTAATATTAAAAAAAATTAATTTAATCTTTTTTTTTAATTTCATTCAATATTTTAAACATTTTATTTGATATTTTTTATCCCATCGCTCTTGCTGCGAGTCCGGCCTCTGCATATTGCACGGGCGATCAGGGTTTCCACCGAGAGGGAGACATTAACGAAAAACCGAAAAGACACACCCTTTGCAATACACGTAGATACTGCTTTGTTAGTTCGGAAATTTATTTCCTAATGTGTATTTTTAATATAAAAAAAATTATTTAATATTTTTAAAAAATGAATTTAATATTTTTTTAAATTTCATTCAATATTTTGAACATTTTATTTGATATTTTTTATCCCATCGCTCTTGCTGCGAGTCCGGCCTCTGCATATTGCACGGGCGCTCAGGGTTTCCACCGAGAGGGAGACATTAACGAAAAACCGAAAAGACACACCCTGTCGTTCGGGGTTTCCACCGAAAGGGAACGAGAACTTAGTGAATAACCGAAATCACTTAACCTTTGCAGTATACGAAGAGACTCGTGAGTTCGGAAATTTATTTCCAAATGTGTATGTTTAAATATTTTTAAAATTATCATTTGATATTTTTTGGTGCAGCTCAAGCGCAAGTGCATCTTGTTTTTATGACATCGCTCTTGCTGCTGGACGATAATTAATTTTCCGATGGTTTCTGTTACAGGTAAGAAACATGCTCAGATATTTCACCGTCGAAACATTACAGCGCTTGTCGTTGGTGGATAATATTGATGATGCTACTCTGCCCGGTTATGCGGGGAGAATAATGTACCGTTGGCTAGGGTGTTATCCATTAGCGGTCTCGGCGATGTCACAAACTCGGTATGTAGTATCTCACTTTTATATGTTTAATATATTTCCAAGTCCGGTGGTGCTAAAAGTACGTGGGTCTTCTTTGGTGCTCAACACACGAACGTTAAGTACCAAAGTAGTTTCCGATGCTTTGAGAACTTACAAAAAAAAAAGAATGTATAATGTACAAAGTAAAATTTGTAACATATACTTAAAGCATACGAAGTTGGATTCACTGATAAAGCTTTCCTGATAGAAATTTTAGAGCTCTGATAAGGCTCTAAGGGTCGAATTTTAAAATGTTAGTTTGAACTTAAGACCCAAGGTTCGTCCGAACTTGATTGCGTGATTAAGATCTATCTTAAATTCGAATTTCAGAACTTAAGATCGAACTTTAACGCTTTTCCAACCTCAGTTCAAACTTAAGATCAAACTTAAGCACCAAATCAAGTTCGAACTTAAGATAGATTTTAAGCTCGCAAACTTCAATCTTGGGTTCGATCTTAAAGTGCTCTTAAGTTCAAACTAATAAATTAAACTAAAAGCCTTCAATGGCTTTTGCAGGATCTTATGAGACGCAATTTAACGTTCAAAGATTCCTGCCGGGATTGATTTTTTATATTATTATTCATATCTAGAAAGAACATAAATAATATTTCTATGAGCCAAGGTAGTAAATAAAAATTGACCGATGCGGTGCGATATTTCCGGAATTTATAGCGCCGGTGTTATTCACGAGCGACATTTATTTTTATGAATTTTCATTGATCTCGCCTGACGCTTTGATTTTACATTTGCGCCATTGTGCGGGTCATACGATCCCGTCTGCCGCACGCGATAAATCACCGGCGGGAGGGGGAGGCGTTTGCGTCGAGGTTGTATCAACGGGATAGAAGCGGCCAATCCCACGAAAATCGCCGTGGGTTAATTTTTAACCCCTTCGCGTGATCCGAGAGATTTATCGTTCCGGATCTTTTGTTAAGCTCGATCGTATATACATCGCGTGTAACGAGGGACACACGCGATACCCCGGACCGCATCACCGAGACCCGGAGGTGCACTCGACTCGTCTTCGGACAACGAGAAAACCCCCTTCGCTCTTTTATCTCTCATCGTCTCCGCGTCGCGCGCCCGTTTTTCCGGGCGCTCCCGTAACTATGTTTATTTTTCGTCCGGAATTCAATTAAGGATCCCCGCTTCGGCCGCGCCGTCCCTTTCGAGAAAACGCTCGACGAAGGGTTTTCTATAATCCTCTTTCGCGCGGATTCTTATCATCCCTTAGCCAGCGAGTCGCCGAAAGCTCCGACGAAACGGTCCGAGCGACTGTCACAATTTTCGTGTTACGTTTTCTTTTCTCGCGCGAGCACAAAGTACGGCTCATCCCGTGAAATAGATCCTCGTGGCACTCGAGACTCTAACGTTATCATCTTGCCACTCCCTCCCTCTCTCAATCTCGTTCCGCTCGAGAAATAATAGATTTATTACTTTTCCAAAAATACCGAAAACATTCCGTCAGATTAAGGTACAGAAACATGTTTTGCGTGTCCCAGAGCCCAAAAAAGCATTTCCCATTTTTAAAAATTACATTTCGTCAGATGTTTCTTTTTTGTGGAACTTGGATACTTTTCCAAAAATTCCGATTGTCAGATTAAGGCCCAGAAACATGTTTTGCGGGTCCCAGAGTCCAAGAAAGCATTTCCCATTTTAAAAAATTACATTTCGTCAGATGTTTCTTTTTTGTGGAACTTGTATACTTTTCCAAAAATTCCCATTGTCAGATTAAGGCCCAGAAACATGTTCTGCGTGTCCCAGAGCCCAAAAAATCATTTCCCATTTTTAAAAATTACATTTCGTCAGATGTTTCTTTTTTGTGGAACTTGGATACTTTTCCAAAAATTCCCATTGTCAGATTAAGGCCCAGAAACATGTTCTGCGTGTCCCAGAGTCCAAAAAAGCATTTCCCCATTAAAAAAAATTACATCGCGTTAGATTTTTTGTCTATTTTAGTTTTACGACCTGGAGAAAGCACAATAATAGACAATAATTTTTTTCTTCCGTGCATATAAAAGGTGAGATCTTTGCTCCTCCTCGTTACGCCAAACGTAAATGGCTGAATTCCTTTCTCAATTTCGTTCCGTTCGAGAAATGACTTGGATAATTTATTCCTTTTCCAAAAATTCCGATTGTCAAATTAAGGCCCAGAAACATGTTTTACGTATCCCAGAATGCAAAAAAAACATTTCCCCATAAAAAAAAATTACATTACGTTAGATGTTTCTTTTTTGTGTCTCATTTGGTTTTACGAGGTAGAGAGAAAGCACAATAATAGACAATAATTTTTTTCTTCCGTGCATATAAAAGGTGAGATCTTTGCTCCCCCTCGTCACGCCAACCGCCAATGGCCATGTGGAAAAACGGTGTGTGCACATACTCTAAGAACCGAGCGATTATGTCTCCGTGTAATATACGACTGTTGGGACGACGTCCATTGAGAATGATAACACCTTCGCGATGGAACAAAAAGAAAAGAGATATGATGTAGTAAGATTATATATCCGCTGTACGGTGGAGCGTCTGCAATGAGAGAAGAACCGTGCGACGTAAACCGAGCGCAAGCACGACCGTTACAGTTACGACGGTGCACTTCGGTCGTTGACTTTCCGTGCCGCGTAGTCGCGTCTATATCTCGGTGCATGTGTATATATATATTTATATAGCTCACAAGAGCTGATAAAACATTAGACTCTTGCGTAATGCAGCGTGACGCTCCGGAGCTCGCTGGACGTGCCTTTAAATTTTATGTCGCTTTATACGACCATCATAACAATAATAATAGTCGAAGACATTGAAGAGCTCGGCTGTAGGTTCGAGTGAGAGGAAGAACATAAGAGCACGAGTATCGTCGTCAAGAGACACTGAAATACCGCCGGTCATTCTTACAGCCGGACGTTTATGTATTTCAAAAATGGCTCCGTCTGCACGGGAATAAAGGTACAAATTTTTCTCCCCGTTCATTGTACACAAAACAAAAGAATAATTTCGCAGGTAATCAAAAATATATATTTTACATGTGTTTAAATATATATTTAATTAATTCGTATGTCTAAAGTAAAAAAAAACACATAGAAATGAAAGAACAACCTTTTTTCTGTACAATATAAAAAGTATATTTTTACATAAAAAAAAAACTATATTAGCGCAGTTCCGGTCGGATCGTCTTTATGCTTATTTTGATCGTTTATTGCCTTTTGATTGCATCGTTTGCATCCTGTCTTGGTTCTCAAGGGATGATGACCTAGAGCTTCATTATTATTATTATTATTATTATTATTATTATTATTTAATTGACAGAAAGTAAGTTTATAACTTACAATATCTGCATCTAGTAATATACATTGCACTCTATCTTCACGTGAACATGTGTGCATCTAACGTGTTCTTAAATCGGTTTTTCGTTTCCGAATTAATTTATCCAAGCTGGTAAAGCTTTCCATGCTTCGACAGTATATGTTTCAGCGGGTTTTATGTTCAATAATAAATAACAATAATAATAGTAAAATGCATTTTTGTTGCACAAGGGGCTGCATCTTTCTCGATTTTACACAGCTCCGCGTGCACTCCGACGGCCTCCGATATCCTTAGCGCGGTATAGCTGATAGTTCGAAACCTTCTCCGAGGCACTTGGCATTCTCACGGTCAATTGGCCCTCGTCGAAATTGGGAACAAGCGTAGCGCACGAATTTACCGCGGGCACAGATACAGAGAGAGAGAGAGGGGGGGGGGGAATTCAGGTGCACGGATAGAGCTTCTGGCCTCATTGGCCTATCTTCTATCTGGTCCACGAGCGATCCGGTGCTCGACGACGCTGAGACGTGCCCGTCCTTGAGGCCCCCCGGTAGCGAGATTGCTGGCTTCTCCGGAATCTCGGACACTCAACCTCCGAGTGCGCGGTATCGCCTCGCGGTGAATATTCTATTCGCGTAATTGCGGTCTCGGAGGTGGCGGCCGAACGTAACCGAGCCCCTTTGACTCGGTTTCACCACGCAAGAATCTTGACATCCAACGCGGATATCCGTCGAGAGGCCCGTCGTGATCTCGAAAACGGAGCCCGGGAGGATCCGCGGGTTAAAAGTGGCAGACATGGTCCGGTTTATAAATGCGTTATTTACGTGCCGATCGTGCTGGGACAGGTCGTTGAATATGGCCCAAGGTGGGCCATGTTGACACTTACCTATCGGTAAAGTGGGCGATATTCACGATGCTTACTTTACATAAAGGTGGGCCGTGTTCATGACAATTACCCCTCAAAAAGGTGGTCCATATTCACACCACTTAATTATCCGTAAGGTGGGCGATATTAACGACGCTTACCTTACAATTATCCTTCAGAAGGGTGGTCCGTATTCACACCACTTACTTATCCGTAAGGTGGGCGATATTAACGACGCTTACCTTACAATTATCCTTCAGAAGGGTGGTCCATATTCACACCACTTACTTATCCGTAAGGTAGGCGATATTAACAACGCTTACCTTATAGTAAAGCGGGCCATATTCATCACAATGACCCTTCAGAAAGGTGGTGGTCCATATTCACCACATTTCCCCTTAAGTGAGGTGGGCCATATTCACCACACTTCCACTCAAGCAAGGTGGGCCATATTCAACACACTTTCCCTTAAGTGATGTGGGCCATATTCACCACACTTACTCTTCGAGGCATCTTCCGTCGTCACTTTCGTTCCGGCTTGCCTTTGCCGTATGAGCGAGTCGGGACATTCATCCACTTGTTCGTGTCGCGCTTCGTCCTGAGCTGCATCCTCGCTTAGCGGAGCCGTTATCGAGGCAGATAAAAGGACTTTCGTGTAAGGAACGATGGTCCGAAACACTTGGGTGGTTCACTCTCGCGTCGCTGAATACGGAAACGTGTCAGGTCGGATCGCAAGTTGATAAGGACCTTATCGTGGGTCTTACGCATGTACGGTGTTCATTGGGTTGGGTCAAGGAAAAGAATACGAGAAAAGAGAAATCCCGACCAAGTAAAGTTGTCCGCCTTTGGCACAGACAAGCCCGATCTTTGGGAAGTTAGATCGACCGGTATCGCGTGTCTGATCAATTGCCGGAATCTATCGAGTCACACCGTTCCGAAACAAAAATTTATAATTGGAAAGAGAAATTAGCCGAGTGATCGATAGAGCTCGCGCTAGAACAGCCGAAGGACAAACGAACTATTGTGAAGGTCTTAAATCTCTAACAGTCCCCACATAAACGAACGTTACATAAAACATGCGTCGTGACTTTTTCTTTCGCATTTCGTAATAGAACGGAAAAAAAATTCACCATATGCTATGAACGCCGATATTTCGAGAATATAGCGCATGGAAGTGCTTTAGGATTTTTTAATTTCACTCCCATATGCTATGAACGCCGAATTCTCGAAAATATAGCATATGGGAGTGATTTAGAATTTTCGAATTTCACTCCCATACGCCATGAGAGTGAAATTCTGGAGCCCCGAAAATAAATATACATTCGTATTAGATCGAAATTTAATCGACTTAAACCAACATTTCTTCGAATCGAATAAATTTTTATGTAATTCAAATAAATAGCTATTTATTACATTATATTTATTACAAAATTTATATTAAAGTTCTTATATGTTTAGCGTTTCCGAAGCTCCCCGTAATCTGCGTGAATTTATCGGTGTATCCGCAAAAGTAGTTAATTCATATAAACATTTATTTTGTTAGTGCGCCTCGATGTGAGAATTTTCGCGGGTGTAAGGTAAACGGCCCGGTTTACGCCACCTTTAGGCCCAGTTTGCGCCATCTTCAATTGTTAAAGGGAACATTTTATAAAAAATATACGTATCATGGCATTAATCAAGAGTAAACTGCTCTTCAACATGCCGTCAATTGAATTTATAAATTGCGATTAATGGCGGTAACTGGGACAGTGGCGGAAACTGGGCCGTTTACCTTACGGCTGAATCCGCGGAGCCCGCGAGTAGCTTAGGGAACGCTAAGTGGACACGGCCTTTGATGCACGGACGGAAGGGGAAGTGTCAGTGCCGTGTGTACGACGCGCCACGACGAATCCGGGAAACTCTTCGGGCATTGAAAATAGTCGAGAATGAAGACGCGATTCCGTGTTAGATTCGCTGCACAAGCGGAGGTCGAGGTCGCGCACGAATATATCACTTTCGTTCTCGCTTCCGGCTCCCCTACTTTTCTCACACGGCGGTGTTCACCGTCGAGCTCCGGTGTATGCCGCGCGTTGCCGTCTCGCCAGGCGACGAGCGTTTTGCTCGCTCGGAAAAACGGATCGACTTAGACAACCGTCGCGCATCGGACTTTCAAAAGACCTTTACAATTCAATGGTAATTTTATACTGTTACATTTCAGGCGTTATTGGGGGGGGGGACTACGGGTATTTTTGAAGGGTGGGGACGTCGATCGAAGGAAATGTAATTTAACGGGATTTCGGCCCGGGCAACAAGCTCGCTCCACATTCCGCGTGTACGGGCAACGGTTCGTGACGAGAAATATATATCAATCTCGGCTATTGGTATAGCTATCATGAATTCGAGAGACCGACTCTCGAAATCGAAGCGGTCTGGACGGCACTCATGAAATTCGAGATACCTTTTTTTTCTCCTCTCTCCTCTTCATACTTCGCGATACGGCAGGAAAACTTGGCTGGCGAAGCGATTCAATTTCATTGATGGAACCTCGCGTGGGCCGGTTTCGAGATAACATGATTTTTTATTTTTTTTTTTTTTGCAACGATACCTCTTCATTACAGTATACATATAGCTATCGAAGCGTGTCTCCATTCCGCAAATTATTTGATTCGTGAAGGTAAATCGTCCGCTTGAAATTACAGCGACTTCGTTCGCTGGCGCAATTGCGCGAGGTAATATTTGCGAAATTTGTTATGGAATTTATCGAGATCGTACGGTAATTCGATTTACGTTCAATTATCATATTGGAATGCGCTGTTAATAATTCGCAATCATAACTGCATTGATAATCTCGATATTATTAATTGCGAATTAATAAATTTGAAGCTCTGTAAATTTCTATTTTTTTAAATTACATTTTATTTTATGTTTGACATTTACAAGTTCAATTTCCAGTTCGGATTCGTCGACGTGGGTACTTAACGTTCGTGCGTCATTCCGGGTTCGTCATATTGTCACATCGGAACGCGCTGTTAATAATTCCTACTCAAACGGACATTAATAATCTCGATATTATAAATTGCGAATTAATACATTAGAAGCTCTGTAAATTTCTTTCTTTTGTTAAGTTACATTTTTTTAATGTTTGACATTTACAAATTCAATTTCCAGTTCGCATTCCCCGACTCGGGTGTTAACGTCCGCGCGTTACAATTTCTCCGCTCGTCGTTCCAGTTTCGTCATATTGTCATATTGGAACGCGCTATTAATAATTCGCACTCATAACGGTATTAATAATCTCGATATTATGAATTGCGAATTAATAAATTTGATCCACTTCGCATTCCCCGACGCGGGTAATTAAAGTCCGCGCATCGTTCCGGTTTCGTCATGTTGTCACATTGGAACGCGCTGTTAATAATTCCTACTCAAACGGGCATTAATATTCACGATATTATGAACTGCGAATTAATAAATACGAAACTCGTAAATTTCTTTTTTATAAGTCACATTTTTTTTATGTCTGACATTTGCGAATTCAATTTCCAGTTCGCATTCCCCGACTCGGGTAGTTAACGTCCGCGCGTTACAATTTCTCCGCGCGTCGTTCCGGTTTCGTCGGTGAGAGACCCCTGGGATCCAGCGCGTAGAGTTCTGGCAGGCTGCTCTGCTCGTCGACCTTAACGGTACGCCTTCGCGAGGTCGAAAGCGAGAGTACGCCTCTCGTTTTTTTTATCTTGATTTTTTCCCCTCTCCTCGCCCGCCGACAGACGAGGCGCCGTCGCCGCCTGGAACTCCACCGAGTGTGTGTACCCGCTCTCGCGATGTTTGTTTGCCAACCGATGCGATTTTACGCCGCCTCGGAGACGCGAACTGGTTCACACTACCGCGTTCCCTCCTACCGGCAGAGTACGTACGTTTTTCGTCTTTCTCGTCCGCCCGGCGAGCACCGTTTCGTCGTGAAAGTCTGTCGAATTTGCATCGCGGCGAACGAGATTAAAATTAAAATAAAAATTTAATTAAAAAAATAAAAAGTGAGCAGAAGGATCGACAGAGTTGGCCAGAAAAAAATTAAACTTTTTCCTATGTCGTTTTGTGAATTTATCTTTCCGTCACTTCACAATTGTTATAAAAAATTGAAATTTTCTTGTCGTTTTCTCATGAGAGATGAAAATTGAAATTTTCTTGTCGTTTTCTCATGAGAGATGAAAATTGAAATTTTCTTGTCTTTTCTCATGAGAGATGAAAATTGAAATTTTCATATCGCTTTCCTATTATGGTCCTTTATTCGCGAAGCCATAAATTCAGACAATGCTTCCTGTATTTCGCTGTAGCAGCCAAATATTTTTGTTGCCACCACAATAAATTATTAACGATCCATATTTTTTTAGTGAGCATTTTTACGAAGTGTCCCCAAAGTGTGCACATCTCGTCTCAATCCCCGAACTTCTATCCAATAATATCTTTTGTCAACCAACATACGATTTCACATTCTCCACGGTCCACGGTTTCTTAAAGTATTACATTTCCAACTTAAAAAAAAATACAATAGTAATACAAATTAGAATTGAAAAAATAGCTCGATTCACTGATAAAGTTAATGTTTATATGAGGTTAATGTTAATTAACGAAATTATAATTATATTTTAAAAATAACTCGATTCACTGATAAAGTTAATGTTTATATGAAGTCGTGTGTTCTTTTTTTTTTTAATATGTAACACAAGTTTGAATTGAGTATCTTATCCGTCTTATCCGAGACTTCGCTTATCCAACGCACGCTCTCCCCACATTGCCTCGAATAAACGGGGTTCTACAGTAACGTCGAAACCCCGTATAGTATTGTCGCGAGATCGTCCGGTTAGAAAAAAAAAAAAAAAATCATGGCAGGCAATGGCATGTAATTCATCGATCCGAGAGATTAACATCCCGCTGTGCTTTAATCGCCATCGACCACGAGAGTCGTTAATTACACGAGCCTGCAGCGTAACAACGATCGCGGATGGCGACGCCCTCGGGCTCGTCAGTGTTCTCCGGTAATAATCGATCGTTTAATCCTCATTCCCGTCGTCATCGTGCAGCAAACAGCGACAACAGCAGCAGCTCGCTGTTCTCGGAAGGACGATCGTTAATTGATTTCGACCGGTGATTCGAGCGCGGTGTGCTGTGCGGTCAAGCACGCGGGACGTACGACACCACCGCAAACGTCAAACCACCGTGCCATCCACTGGAGCAAACAAACCATTTACTCGCATACATGCCCCTCGACTCTATCGCGACATGCTGTCAGCCCGCAGGAACTCATGGTCGAGCTCGAAAATAAATCACGGAATAAAATCAAGCGAGCTCGCTGATGAAAATCCTATTGATCGAACGCTAAAGGCTGCGGGGCATTTTTCTTTACCCAAAAAATACATTATCAAAAATATAATCGGACTAGCTGCATCGCCGCGATTCGCGAGCTTAAAAGTATTTCAAGTCTGATAATGAAGAAAGAAGATGGTTCGAAAATGTGAAGAAAAACACAATCACTCCATCTGAATATTCCTATAGAGGAGAGCGGGGCAAAATGGGGCAACGGGGCAAAACGGGGTTTTTGGGCAAAACTAAATTTTCCAATCATTTTTGGATCGGACAAGGTGGCAAAACTCGGGCATCCAAAAATTATTGGAAAATTTAGTTTTGCCGAAAAACGCCGTTTTGCCCCGTTGCCCCATTTTGCCCCGCTCTACCCCACTTCACGGCCCTTAAGGAGTGGAAGAAAATCATAGAGGAGCTCGAAAGTAAATCCGGGAATAAAAATCAAACGACCTCGCTGATGAAAATCCTATCGATCGAACGCTGAAGGCTGCGGGGCATTTTTCGTTACCCAAAAAATATATTCTCCAAAATATAATCGGACTAGCAGCTCAAAAGTATTTCAAGTCTGACAATGGATAAAAAAAACGAGGTTAAAAAATGTTAAGAAAAACGCAGTTATTCCATCTGAATATTTCTCTACTTCAGGCCCTTAAGAAGTAGAAGAAACTCACAGAGGAGCTCGAAAATAAATCCGGGAATAAAACTCAAATGATTTTGCTAATGAAAATCCTATTGATCGAACGCTAAACACTGCAAGGAATTTTTTTTTACCTAAAAAATACATCCTCAAAAATATAACTCGACTAGCAGCATCGCCGCGTTTCGCGAGCTCAAAAGTAGTTCAAGTCTGACAATAGACGAAAAAATATGTTTAAAATTTTCAAAGAAAAACGCAGTTATGTCATCCGAATATTTCCATACTTCAGGCTTTTAGCGGGTAGAAGAAAGTCATAGAGGGACTAAAAAATAAATCCGCGAATAAAAATCAACGGTTCTCTGTAATGAAAATCCCATCAATTAAACGATAATCAAGCGCTGCAGTGAGTAAAAAATCTCGAATTTTTTTTTCAACATTCCAAAGCTTCCTCTATGAGGAAGCAAAAAATCAACAAAAATTTTATCTGCCTAACCGAATCAGCGCCATCCGAGAGTTCGAGAATAATGCAAGTCTGGCGACGAGCAAAAATCTCATAAAAAAAAAGATGGACTTGTGCCATCCGATTATCCCTACACTTCAGTCTGTAGAGGGTTGCTCTGCCCCTTTTTCATCCCTTCGCCTCCGTGCACAATGCGAACTATATTACACGGCCAGCGCATCGTGGCTCTCCCTCGGGGCAAAGGGGTTCGAAACCCCTTTGCGAAATATAACCGTGGCGAGCAGTTTGGCACGATTCATCGTCGGAGCTCTCCGCTCGGCCGTGGCTATCGGTCGATCGCTGATGCCGAAATAAAGAGAAATCATCCGGGCCTTCGTGGGAGATTCTCTTATTTCTCATTCGTATACTGCAGCACAGATAGATAGATAGACCGGCCGACTTTTGCGGCTGCACTATATACGACTTTTGCACATCCACTATATACGGCTTTTGCACATCCACTATACATGTATCTTGTGTACCTAAGTTTTTCTTTTCTATCTTACCTCTTTACCTTTCCTTACTCGTACGAACTTCCCTGGCGCCTTCGACCCCCCCCCTCTCCCCGTATCTCTTCAGCGTCGAACGCATAGTGATCGCCTTATTTCGGCGCCGCGCCGTGTTTCTTTTTCCCTCCGTCTGGGGTTTTCTATATTCAACTGTACGATCCGCGATACGAACTCTGCCATGTTTCGCTTTACGGTACACCGACGCTTCCATGCGAGAAGAATAAAAAATGATAACAACCCCCATGGGTGAAAAGTATGTTTGTTATATTTTACATATATTAAATATAATTTTCACCAAAAAATTGGTGTGCTATTCATGTTGGTCGTTGAATTCCAAAAGGGCGGACGGGCCGAGTTTACACGCATGCCCTTATGGAATAATAATGAAATATGGAAACGCGTAAGTTGCATCCAGATAAGTTGCATCGACCTTTTCTGGGAGTCCGTCTGTTATTACAAATATCTGCTATTAGTAACATTTAGTTTAACAAATCGTGCGTCAAATAGTCTCGAAAATTAGTAAACTAGAATTTTGTTATTTATCTTTATCGAGACGGCACAGGTCCGATTCCATTGGAGGAGCCAAAGAGATCGCGAAATTTGCCAAATCGGTAGAAAAATACAAGAGTATCTCAGGCAACAATGTATAAGTTTACTATATTGTTGACTTACGTAAGTGTGTCTTACCAGACTTCATTGAGGTGCACAATTCAACCCAACGAGCTAACTGGTCCTTATTTCGGTTGTATTCGACAATTTTACCACTTCATATTTTGACAATATGGCCAACGAGCAGAAACTCCCATCACACCCGATAGCAAAGTGACGATCGATTGTCGATCTCCGTGTTGCTGGGCTTCTCGTTATTAGAGAGCCTACGTAAGCGGTATCGGCATGCGTGACGTATTCGTCGATTCATGAATGGGTATCAATAATAAATACCTCATGAACAATAATAAATACTTACGATACATAATGGACGGTTTACATAAATGACCACAATTGCGAATTGCGGAGTTGATGGAAGGCGAGGTGAACATGTTCGAGATGATTGGCCAGCGACGCTCGATCAGAAAAGTCCGACACGAGTTCGCCCCGCTAATCTCCTCGTCCCTTCCTTGTCCCGTTTGGTACAACGGTTGGGTACACGTCCGTCGTGCGTCCCCAGAGAGGAAGAGGCCGATGCCTTGCCGAAATTAGTCGGGTGGACCGAGAATGACGTGAAACACTGAATAAACATTTTTCGACCATGCGGTACTTTTTACGCCTCAGACGCATCATTATTGTGATCAAATTGTTATTGTGATTAAAACTTTGCTCGAAGCTTGCAGGCACGCGATAACGAGCCAGGCATCCCGATCCGTTGTCTCTCACTTCCATTACCCAGGTGGGTCGAGTTTGACCGGCCGTTAACGTGCCAGTGCTGGCTGGAGACCGCGCCAAGCCCGGGAGTCTGGCCAGTCTCGGGCCAGCGCTGGGATGCAACAACCAGCTAGACCAATACCTGTGTAATGTTAGGTCACAGTGGGTTGACTCTCGACGGTAACGTATAACGAAGAATGGAAGCGAGGACGGAATACCCGTTGATCTGTGAGAGGCTCCGGACCAGCGGAAAAATCAAATCAAATCGATCCTCCATCGGTCGACCGCCGTCCGCGGACACGATATTTCATCCGGACGACGGAAACCCCCGAGTTTCACTTCATCGTGGGTCATGCTACATGCTGGCCTATTGTATACACGTTAACTGTAGTGGCCACTCTTGCCTGCCTATTCTTCTCGATAGTCCGCAGTTTTCCTATCGGGTTTTTTTTCCTCTTTTTTTTATTTTTCCTCCATGTGTCGCTGCTCCTTCTCTCTCGACCCTTCCGCTGCATCCCCGAAGCGCTTCTCTTGACCCGAACGGAGTCAAGTTTCACGGATTCGCGAATTTTTATGCATCTAAGGTAAACGTCCCAGTGACCGAACACGTCCCAGTGGCCGCGCAAAGCATGCGAGCAAGAGAGACGCAAATACGATTTTTCACGCACGTGCGGGAACTGGGAATTCGCCCTTCGGTGTGCAGCCACTGGTACTCAGTACCAGTGGCCGCACACATGGCCTTAGTACCTTAGTACACGGTTAAACAAAATAAAAAAGATTCCTACACAGTCGATAATTTTTTCGTTGTCAATTTTATTATTTCAAACGAAAGGAAAGAACATTGTTGACTCACGGACGTAAGAGCAAGTTTCTATGCGACAAACGACATTTTTCTGGCTTTACGATTTTACAGATATTTTTGCCTTTACGAACCTATTTGCATCCTTCGCCCCTTCGCGTCGAGAAAAAAAGTCGTAACGACGAGTACTTTGAGACACTGCTCGATAGGCAGATAGGACGTTATGGCACGATGCGGCCTGGAGTCTTAAAAAATACGAAGAAAAGAATCAGAAGACGAAGAAGAAGAAGCGGTAGGCGGGGTCGGCTCTGTTGGTGGTAGCGATAGGGCTTATCGAATGCGATATTGGATCTCGCCCGGGTGAGGGGGCGAAGGGGGGGAGGGCGCATTACGGGAACCCCACCTGATACCCGATCGCGAAACGACAAGGGAAATTTAAAACTCGTCATGCCAGCGAGGGCTGAGACTGCGGCTGAGCTCACTGTCTCCGTCTCTCCGCCGTTGCAGAAGACCGTCACTTTTTCTTCCTCCTCTTCCTCTCGCTCCCCGCATTATTCGCCTCCTAGGTGAGCCCGATTTCCAAGATTATACACGCCATACACAGTAGACAGCATAATATTGTGTCTGCATCGGTTAGGAGAGAAAATTTATTCGCGCGTATCAATCTTATACGTGACTTGCATATTCGCGCGATCTCGTACGTGTCATCATCGTTTTTCCTGTATTCCATGGTTCGAAGGTGCAGGCCCGTTAGGGTCGCCAGTGAGAGTGAGGCACCCGCGGCGCGGAATCCCAAACGGGACGGTGCATTATTTTGCTACTTACGTTTTTACCCCCTGGCAATATCGCCTTGCTGTTTATATAATTCTTTAAAGGCACGTTCGGTATAAAATTTTTGCACCTGGGATTTTTTTGACACGATCGGAACACCTTTACGGTTAGCCGCGGATCGGCAACCCAATTTCCGATTACCGAGAAAAGTAAGTCAAACTTATTTATTAATCTGAATTCGATCGACCCTTCGCGTTGTAAACCATTCCGAATGAAAGTGCATTTCACTTTTCTAAAAAAAATGTTTTAATAGTATGAAAAAGTACTAAACTACCTATCTAATGTATGTAGGTCTTGAGGTAGTACTAGCACAATGAGTGACGCCGCCTAAGTTCGAGAGAAAAAAGCCAAAGATTACAAACACTTCTCGATGAGAAAAAAGCTTCCTCCATGAGGAAGCAAAAACCTGAAACAATGCTAGCATATAAAAGGTACTGAAAAGATTGTTTGTGCATAATAATCATTTCAGAATGTTCATAGAAAATTACTGAAAAAAAAATTGTGCAACAAATTACCTGGCAACCAATTTTTTTATTACAGAAATGATTTGTTAGTTTTTCTGAATACATATGAATTTTTTCAGTATTTTATCTAATACTTGAAAATTACGATTGTAAACAAATTTTAACATAGAGGAAACGAATAACATTGTGGGATCTTATCAGCATCTTCCATATGCTTGATTTTTTTCAAATTTTTATCCGCTCGAGAAGTGTTCGCAATTCTCTTTTATTCCTCTCAAACTTAGGCGGCGTCAGTCATTGCGCTAATACTACCTTAAGATGAGGGATTCTATAAAATGAAATGCCTTTTCGGCGAAAAATGGTTTCAAAATATCGTGCCCCTCCTTGAATGGTTCCACAACCGGCAGAATCTCGGAGCGTCCGCATCCGAGAGAATCATTAATAAAAAAAATTCCATTTGGGTCTCGCGGAAAGGATTTTGATCGCGACGACTCGCGCGCGGGTTTCGGGCGTTTAGTGAAACGTTTTGCGTGAGTCGCTGCCGGGTAGGTTCGAGTAGCGAATAAAACAATGAGAAGCAGGCGACGAAACTGGCGGCGGAGCAGCGGCTCGGATAGCTCTCGTCGGGAGCGATTAACGTCGAGTCTCTCGTTACCTCGGCGACGAGTAGAATTCGTTTCGGTGGCTCGGGCTTTGCTCTCGTCCTCCGGCAGCGTCAAGCTAGAAAAGCCTTCGTACATAGGGAAAGAGGCGCAGATAGAGCCACGGCGGAGAGACGGATGTATAGAGAGTTCGGTGTCTATTATGCTGTACGGTTCGTTCGTCGCACGACGAAGCGTCGCGGTTGTCGTTACCGTTTCAGTTCGAGAGCGTTAAACCGCGCGGCCGCCGGAGAGAAGCGAACGCGAAGCTCGGTCGTCGCTCAAGTTTTCTTCCGACACGCTCCTCGATTTTCACGTAGCCGCGTCCGGGCGGGAACTCTTTATTCCTGCCCGAGGCTACACGCTCGAGATCGCACAGTTAACGACCATCCACCATGGCACCGCGCGCACACCACCCGCACGAAATACACCATAACTGTATAATAAGCGTAAGTGTGCCCGGTTTTTCGTACAGCACGGCCAGACGTATTTCACTCTCGTTGAACCTTGCACGAACGAGTCACCGGTTGCAACATTCTCGGCATGATTCTCTTACATCGCCGACCGCGAACATTGTTTCTTTTTATTAAAATCCGTACTGCGCAAGAAATGAGAACAAAAATTTTTTGAAGGACGAGTCATTAATTTTTTACCGGCCTCGGAATAATGATACACGGAGACGAATAGTTCTGTTTCGAATAACAAAATTTAGATCTTTAATAATGTATTGTAGCAGCAAAAATATTTGCTGCCACAACAAAATATTTTGTTGTCCCTATGAAAAGCAGGTAAATGAGTTTATGGTAACAAAATTCTTACTGCGCCAACAATTTCTTTTTTTGAACGAGCTTGACGGATCTGTAGAAATTTTGTCGAAACACGGTCGTTGTGAACGAGAGTTGAATGGACTATTTTATTGCGACACTTTTGTACCGTTAACAAGCATCCCGTGTAATCTCGATTTCCGCAACGTCATTTTTTACCGTAAAGCCTCGGAACAACGATATCGAAAACATGATACTCTGGATTTTTTTTAACAAGCTCGACGGCTTTGTGGAAATTTTGTCGAAACACAGTTTCATTGAGAACGAGAGAGTTGCATGGATTATTTTATTGTGACACTTGTGCGTCCTTGAAAAGCGTCCAATCTACACCCAGAAAATAATTTATTGGGTTTAAGTATAATATTTATTCGATTGAACTAAATATTTATTTAAATCAAATAAATATTTTACTAAAACCAAATAAACGATGGCCGTCAAATAAATTATTTTTCTGGTTGTAATCCCGATCCGCGCACCGTAACTTTTCCCATATAAAGCCTCGGAACAACGATATCGAAAACACGACACTCGGAACAACGATATCGAAAACACGACACTGCGGATTTCTGAACAAGCTCGACGGCTTTGTGGAAATTTTGTCGAAACACAGTTTCATTGAGAACGAGAGAGTTGCATGGATTATTTTATTGCGACACTTGTGCGTCCTTGAAGAGCATCCAATCTACACCCAGAAAATAATTTATTGGGTTTAAGTAAAATATTTATTCGATTTAACTAAATATTTATTTAAATAAAATAAATATTTATTTAAATCAAATAAATATTTTACCAAAACCAAATAAAC
>JAPYZC010007951.1:0-25759 GCA_030522665.1 Ichneumoninae sp. A BG-2022a
GAGGAATTTCGGAAGTATTTTTATCTCATTCCGTACGCTCTGCTGATTATAGGGGAAAAGTGTTGAATATGGCCCACCTCGATTAACACGTAAATCAATTATATATGGACCGGGCCATATTCCACACTTATACCCTATTAGCTATTATAAATTATTGTATTATTTATTATTATTTTTAATAATTCAATAATATTATTTACTAGCCGGTTGATATGACTCAAGTCCTTCGCGACTTTGCTATGGACTATGAAATTTAGAAACCGGAAGTTTGGACTTCCGGAGACTTATCAGAAATACGTCCGGGTTGACAAGTTCATGTTTTGACCTGAAGTTACGTATTTCCAGTAATAATTATTATATCAGTTATAAGAAATTCTCAGGATATTTCTTGCAATTGTTATCGATAACAATTCGCATCCAAATACTAAAAATAATTCGCAATCGAGGAAGAATCTTGTGTCAAGCGTCGGCAATAAGATCCGATTGTCGCGAAAGCCAGAGAAGTTTGCATTTTTTATCATTCGTATCGAAGAGCATTGTCGCGGGCCATTTTCAAGACCGATCGAGTGTTCGCGAGTTAATAAGCCGTATCATTTTTATTCCCCATTATCGACGGCTCATTGATAATTTGAGAGAAATGAGAGTTGCTTCTACGAACTTCGGACCGAGTCCTTTCTTCATCTTTGTTTTTGTTTTTTTCCTCTCTTTATCTCACACTTCAGTTTGTTCGCTTTCCTGACTCTTTTTATCACATTTACGCTTTGTTAATTAATCGCCACCGGGCTGCCGACGGTGCCTTTCTTCGCTCGCCTCATTCCACTCTCGAGCATTTCTTTCTTAACAAGCCGGATTAATTAAGAGATATTTCATTGTAGAGCGTAACGCAGCGAGGGTCATACAACAAAGTCTCGGAATATCTTAATTTTATTCATCATTTTTATTTTTTTGTTTGTATCTTATTTACATTTTCTGCATTCAAATATCTCGAGTCATGCGGAGAGTTCTCGAGCTCTACAATGGAATTATTTTAGTGTATATCGGTACTACTTAAAAAAAAAAAAAAAAAAAATCGTTAATTTACTTTTTTTCTCGATAATGGCAAAAAATTCCGCAAACTTTGTCTCGTCCGACAGGTTACAGTAAAAGCAAAAAATGCTCACTTAATTAATCCAGCGGCAACGTGAATTATCTGCGAAGGCAAAAAAATGTTGGCAGCGAAACGCGCAACAGTTATATAGTATAAAAAAAAATTAAAAAAGCCTCTTAATAGGAAGTTCGATGTATATTTGACCCAAAGTAAAAGTAGACATTTTCAACCGTTATTACCAAGCATGGAAGCTCTCTTCGGTCCAATGCAATTTACGGCGCTGAACTCCTATACAGATGGCGCTGTAAAACGTAGAGCTTTTTCATATTAAGCTCCGTGCATACAGGGAGGCCCTTGTGTAAGGGAAATGAGTTTATTATGTCGACTACGCTATTGGTTCTCGCCTCCATCACGGATGAATTTATGAGGAAAAGGCACGATAACTCCTCACCCTCGTCGACATTTAATTTTTTTTTTACTTTTCGCAATCGACGGTTCACCCATCGCTGATCACTCGTCCGTGCGATAGAGCAAGCTAATCCCTTATTATTATTATTACTATTTTTTGTTGTAACTTTTGTTTTTTTTTTTTTTTTTTTTTTTTACCAGAGTGAGCGAAGCAAAAATCCATTTTTCACCCCAGGACCCTTCGAAATTCCTCATGCTCGTCGACATTATTTTTTGAAAATATTTTTCACAAACAACGATTGACCTATCACGCATCGCTTGTCCGTTCGATAGAGCAAGCTAATCCCTTATTATTATTTTTTCTATTTTTAGTTGTAAATTTTGTAATTGTATTTTTTTTTTTTTGGACCAGAGTGAGCGAAGCAAAAATCCATTTTTCATCCCAGGCCCCTTCGCAATTCCTCATGCTCGCCGCCATAATTTTTTGAAAATACTTTTCACAAACAACGATTGATCTATCACTCATTGCTTGTCCGTTCGATACAGCAAGCTAATCCCTTAATATTATTTTTTTTTTAGTTGTAACATTGGTTATTTTTTTGGGGGGGTTTCTGGACGAGAGTGAGCGGAGTAAAAGTCCACTTTTTTCCTCACGACCCTTCGTGCGCTTGACAATATGAGACATCACTTTGTCTTATCCGTCCCAGAGTGAACCCGAGGCTACCGCGTAAAACCAGAGTTTTATATGAAAACTGACGATGACCGTTACGAGGGAAAGGAGAAGCTTCTTCTATACACCAAAACGAAGGGAAGGAAAGCATTTTTTATGAGACGTCGCTTACCGTTTGAGAATCTCAGCGTTTCCGACCGGAAGTGGGCAGCGCCATTAGGACCCTGGTCCGGTTTGCCTTGGGGTTCCGTCTTATCCCTCTCCAAATCCCCCTCATTCGAATGGCCGCGGTACAAATGCCCATGGAAAACCTAGGAACACGAAATAAACCCTCGCAGGTAAAACGCATTTCGCAATCGGCACACTAAGATAAAAACTCAACTGCCTTTCTGTCCTCTCACGAATTGTTATTTTATACTTTAATCAAATAGAACACTGTGATTCCTGGCGGGATTGC
Source organism: Ichneumoninae sp. A BG-2022a (assembly GCA_030522665.1). Lineage (NCBI taxonomy): Eukaryota > Metazoa > Arthropoda > Insecta > Hymenoptera > Ichneumonidae > Ichneumoninae sp. A BG-2022a. The sequence continues at coordinate 2,623 of JAPYZC010007951.1, forward strand.
GGACGAGTCTCCGTCGAACAACACTCGGTTTTCCAATCGAAAGATATAAAAATCTTATCCCCGCGTAGCGTCGTAAAGCCTCCCACCGTGTGTACATCGGCTGCTGGATGAGTCGTGCTTTTCTCCGAGGCAAAGATAAAGAAAGCTTTATATACGCGTAGCGGGTCCATTCCAGGGACGGACGGACTCCAGGCGAGCCTCCCTCGCATGGCCGGTGGCGGCCGAGAGAGCGTACTCGCCCGTCATGGTCCAGACTTTTATTCCGTCGTCGAGGATACAGAGAGACAGAGAGAATGAAAAGTTCCGTGACGTCGGCGGAGCAAGGTCTCAGGAGCAACTGGTCGGCTTCCCACGGCTGACGTTCGTGTTCCTCTCGTCTTTGCTATCCAGGCAAAGGTTCCCTTCGTACCGCTTATTTTTCCTCCTCTCGAGCGTTCTCTCAATTCCCGGCTGCGATCCGTTCGTCACTTCGATTGCCGAGTAAAACGATTCGGCGAAGCCAACACTCCGTCCTTAAAACTCCCAAAAAACACCGGGAAACAGGTAAAGCACGAGAGACCCACCGTTAAGGTGGCTATGTCGCTTCCCGCTCATCTCGCATAAGTTCGAGAAAAGTAAGCGAATATTGCAAGCACTTCTCGATGATATATAAATCTGAAAAAATTCATGCTGATTAAAGATACTGAAAAGATTAAGTCTGCATAATAATAATTCCAAAATGTTATCAACAAATTTATGAAAAAATTAATTGTTTAACAAATTACCCTGGAAAATAACTTTTTTTTTTATTGAAAATGATTCATTTATTTTTCTGAATGCGTATGAATTTTTTCAGATTTTTTAATAAGCTTTGATTTTTAAATTTTTGTATATGGAAAAAATGTCTGAAATACACACAAAATCAAAACTAATTGAAATATGAACGGAAAAATGAACGAATCATTTTTATTTAAGAAACGGTTGAGTTACCACATATTTTGATGAACAATTTTTTTTCAACACTTTGTTAATACCATTTTGAAATTATTATTATGTAAAATTAGTCTTTTCAATGCCTGTAATAAGTATGAATTTTTTCAGATTTTTATAACATTGGGAAGTGTTTGCAATTCCCAACCTCCTTGAATGCAATCCGGGATCGTTGAGACTCTCCAAAATTTTGTTCGAAACGCCTAAAGTCGTTTGTGTCCCTCGATAAGGAACGATGGCATATCAACTGCCACCCGCAGAGAAATAGGTCTGGATCTATCTCACCGTCACCCGTGTTACTTCGAAGACTTCGAGTTTCGTATACGCGGGACATCGAAATACCTGACCTTTCCGCAGCGTCGACGAGGATGTCCTGTCAATTCCGTCGAGATCCCTCGTGAAGTATATATAACGCGCGCGCCACGGGGGCCCCAATCGATTTCGGAATCTTCGTCGAACTTTCGCTCGTTGGCGAGGCGCGAGACTACCCTCGTATAACGTCTATCCGCTCTCTGGCAGGGACGAGTGTATAGAATACCGATCTCCGTCTCCTTCCTCACCTTTGTAACTCACGGCGCTTCTTCCTTATCGCAATTCAATTTATACTTGGTGGGGTCTCAATCTACCGAACTCCCGTCGCCTGAGGACTTTGGGCAAGGCTGATCCTGCGCTTGACTGTAGTGATGACCTGAAAATGTCATAGACGAGCCGCGGATCAAAGAGGAGTCGATTGTAACAGGGCCAAAGCGGTGATTATGACGAGGACCAACTTCCACATGATTACCGTGTTAATTGGGGTCGCTCCATATTCATCGGCTTCAGCCCGATTGAATTTCTCCAGCGGGAATCTTCTTTTCCTCCCCAAGAAATCTGTCGACCCCGCCATTTTCTCGGCTCCGGCAATAAACGGACTGATTAAACCATCAGAAACTCCCGAGCTTCGTCGCAATTCCTCAATATTGCTTTAACCCCCTCGGGGCCATCGTGTAAAAGGAGTGAGCGACCGGGAACCTAATAACAATGTTATCACGGAGCTCCGAGTTCTCTGCGAGAGCGACATTGAATCGGCAAGATGCTGGAGGAGCGGATGATGGGAAAGAAGAAAGGAAGGAAAAAATCTGTAATGCATGATTCACCGTATATGATCATGGCGTTTCCCTCGTGTCAATATATTTTCCCCTCTCATTTTTCCTTTTCCTTTTCGTATTTCTCACGGCTTCCCTTTCATCTCTTGTGCGTCGATAAAACCGTGATAAAAGTCGTTTCGGTAGGCTCCTTTCTTCGCGAACCGATCGGTCCCTGTTCGCCTATCGTACCCTCGTTACACTCTCTCTCTCTCTCTGGATCCTCATCCTCTTTCGACGTCGCAGTCGCCCCTCCACCGTACTTTCATCTCCCTCCAACTTCTTTATTTCTTATTTTATTTCTCCCTCGGCCCTTCATACGTGCCTCGACTTTTTTTCTCACCCCCTAACGCTTACGCCACCGTTCTTGCATTCAAGCCGATCAGGACGCCAGTTCACGCATATTCTTACCTCTTCTCCTCACCCTCACGATCTTCGGCTTCAGCCTGCAATATGGCTATGTTCGATCGTTGCTTTCACTCTTTCTTCACCTTCGAATATGCTCCGGTATTGCCGAATTCTTTCGATCCCCCCTACTCCGGACCGAGTCGTGCTCAGTGTCGGAATGTCCGATTCCTATCAGACCCACCTGATCATTCGAAATCTCCGTCTCCGCAACTTTTTCCCAGCTTCCTGGCATTCGCGCCAAGATACAGATGGTCCATCGGGAGTCTCATCTCATTGTTCCCGACTCTTCGTCCCGCACACTTTACCCAATTATCCCATTTCAGCTCCCCCAAAGCTATTCCGGCTCTTTTTCTGGACCCGGTGACAAGATCGGCTCAAGATTTATACCGCAATCATTGATCACAGGTTCTGAACCGAATGACCGAACATTGTGGCTGGTCTCACCGCAATCGGTATCAAGCGTTCCGCCACCCCACCCACTCCAGGATCACGCATCATCTGACAACTGTGTTAAGTCATCTGCTTTTCCTGACGCGCCAATGACTAATGGATTCGTCTTACTTCGCTCCCTCCGCCCCGATTCGAGCTCGGCATTCACGCCAACCTGGCTACGCTGATCCATCCAGGCCTCTCCAGTTCTCTTCCCGCGTTCTTCTTGTTCTTCTTCTACTTGCGGCCTGAATCCTCCATAGCCTGCAATCTTTCGCCATTCCCAACTATCCCATTTGAAGTTCTCTCGTCCCCCCCCCCTCTCTTATTTCTACGGACCCGTGGAGTAGCGCCTCTTTCTACCTAGTCAAAATCGGCTTGGCTGCTGGAGCAAGTGGAACGCCGTTTCCACATCCCCGTCCTCCCAGCTTTACTCTCCTCGCCCAAAGAGCACAGAGAGAGAACCCACCACCATCGCCTCCCGCTGGCTTGCCTTCCAACTCAGCCCTCGTGGGTGGGTTGTACGGATCGATAGTAGTTGGGGGCAGGGGATTGGCGGCGGCGAGAATGGCGGAGAGAGAAATGCCGCACAACTAGAGCAGCAGCAACGCTAGCGCCAAGAGCCGGATCGGGTTGGGTCGCCGAGCGGACTAGCAGAGGTGGACGATCCTGCCGCTGCTGCTGCCGGTGCTGCTGCTGCCGGTGCTGCTGGGAGGAGAACGTGGGTGTTATGCTCTCTTCTCTTGCTCAGCTTGTATTACTGCGTCGGAGCGAAACTTGCCCGCGGTCGCAGCTTCCACCGGCGCACGCTCTTCTATGCCACTCCAGTCGTCGTTCCTCTCTCACGACGGAACGTACCGCGTTCGACGGACCGGTTTACCAGTAAACCGTGGCACCTCGCAGTGTGTCAAGCACGTCCCGTCGTTGGCTCCACCGTTAATCGGCCAGGAATTGAGGGACGTTTAACCCGAGCGTCGACGGTTCGATTAACGGGGTTCGTTCGCCGGGAATCTCCGCTGTCGGGCTTTTGTCGTTGATAATCCGTAATCCGTTGATTACGCTATGGCAACTGTACGAAGTGATCGCTGAACTGTGTAACCGGTAATCGGTCGTCAGGACTGATCCGCATAGTCGCATGAAGTGGACATGAGTTGAAGTTTGAGGGGATCTTTAAAACTGTTTTTTTTTTTATTAGTGATCTTCGAGGCGACGAAATGACTGTTGGGTTTCGTGCGGTGGTTATGACATGAGGACGTTTTTGGAAATTGGCAGTTTTCATCGTAGCGATTTTTTTTCGTGAAAGTTAAGAAGATTGGCGGGTTTGCCGAAGGGAGAGTGTCGAGGATCGGACGACTTGCGGATTTAATCGGTGAGTCGTTTGGACCGTTGCTCTGGTTTTTTGAGGATGTTTCAATCGGACCGTTTTTCTTGTTGCGTCGATTTGACAATTGCTACACAATGTACACGAGTTCGATGGATACTCTGGCGCGAATACGCTGGCGATGTTCTCGAACCGAACACTTTGAGTTTCTGCATAGCCACACGTGCTCGCCGCACCTAACGTTTACTCGCACCACTTGAAAATCTCGGGATCGACTCGCGCTCGTTGTAACTTTGTTGATCTACCCAGGAAAATTTCACATTTACGCCGATTCTCTTTCATCAATACGTTATTAAAAAAAAAAAATAAACATTTCCACCTCACTCAAATTTGAAAATCACTATGCGTTATAAGAATCATTCTGAAACGAATCATCGCCGAAACTAAATCTTGTCATTGCTATTCTACCCTCAAGGATCCCAAACAAAAGTCTTTAAACCAGTCGTTATTTCAGTTTTCGTATTTAAGGAAAATGAATGTGACATTTTCCACGTACTTTCACTAACGCTATTCGACTGATCGAAAACAATGAAAATAAATTGAGCAGTATTATCATAGTTGACGATGTCAGCTGTATTCCCGAAATCCGAAACTTTCTCGAATCCGCTGATTAAACGTCGACACTTTGAACGCGTGTTATGGAAGGTGAACTTCGTGATTGCGTTTTACGTTTCGTATAATTACGCGAATACCCTGTGTACCGTGCAGACCGTGGGCGAATGTTTGTCCGAAGTCCCTTCGGTGACTGGAGTCGAGGTTCGCGCGAGGCTGTGGCGTATCCGCCTCGTACACAGAACAGACAGCAATATCGTTTCTCGCTTTCCGCTCACGTACTTCGTAAGCACGGAATTATTCAACGGACATACTCAACGCGAAATTACCATGGCCTTATCCATCGGGCGCGTTAAAAGGATGACAAGTGAACAGACATCGCGGCGCGCAGCGCGCGTACACTGGAAGGCCAGATAGATCTTTCCATTTAACCGGGGAGAAGTCGACTCGGCAGTAATTGCATTCATCTTATTCTCCGTGTCTGTTCATTCCGTCCACCCTATTTCCGAGCGGCGACGAGCTTTTTCGGTCTGAAAAAAAATTTGCAAACAACGCCGGTAACTTAGGATTCTTGGAAATACGTGCTTGAAATTCGCTCAGATTCTGTGGCAGCCCCTCGACCAATCTTCTCACGAAACCCGGAAACACTTGTTTAGCACTGAGAAAAAGGATGGTATTTCCTACTATAACGAAAAGTTCCCAGGGGGGACGTTTATACACTGAAAAAAAAATTTGCTTGCGGGCTGCCGAAGAAAAAAATGTTTGTTTCAATTCTACTTTAAATTCTTACAATTCCATATTATATTGAAACAACGACAGCAAGACTGTCAAGGTAACATGTTATCGTTTCAATCCGGTATGAAATTGTACGAATTCAGAGTAGAATTGAAACAACGTTTTGTTTGTGATAGTATATGTTCAATTGATTAAACTAGAATTATAGTTACAACTACAATTTTTGGTCATTGTCGTAACTATAAAATGTAGACATCCCCCCGCTGGGAACTATTTACTATGTAAGTTTTTCTCAGTGTAGGCAGAGAGTACTTTCGAAACTACTACAAGGAGGCCTTGCCACCCATGGTACAGACGGACGAAATTTTCCCGTGAGCTTATTTCTTGGGTTAATCGTGTTAGAGCTAACCACTACCACCTCAATACTTCCGTATCTCGCATAGGCATAGTCGACGACCCTAGTTGCAACCGTAGCCTTGACAACGAGGACATAGATCACGTCTTCTGGCACTGTGCAAAGTTCACTGAACAAAGATCTATTATGACAGAAAAACTAAATCTGCGAGGCTACCGAGCACCTTTCTCCACGATCTCATTTATAACGGCGACTGATCAGATCGCGCTCACTATCGTCCATAAGTTTATCACTAAATGTAAACTAAAAATATAAAACTGTTATCGCTATTGTTAGCTCTGTAAATGTTACCGACAGTGTAAATAAACCCAACGTAGGGTTTCCAGATAAAAAAAAAAAAAAACCGTACACTGAGAGAAGAAGTGATTGGATCAACCAAAAGTCGCGGTGACGTACGTTCGAAGCTGTCATTCGGTTGGCACAACTAAAGCATTGTTTTTTTAAGCGATTATTCGCTTCAGTCGATTCAAAATGTGTCGACTGAAAGAAACATTTTTGTTGTATTAACCACATAACGCCTTTGAACGTATTTAACCCGCATTGGTTAATTCCTCCAAACATTTATTTTTCTCAATGTAGACGGAATACAAAAAATGAATTATTGTTAACTTAATGAAAATTGACTATTCATATAAAAAATGTCTCCCTAATTTGCACCACTCTGTTGTATATATAAGGGCCAATTACGGTGAGGTTTTTTTTAATATCTTTTTTCTCTCCTCATCACGATAAAATTTTTAGTTAGCTTCGTATTCTCGTCCCATCGCCTCACCACAATGCCATGCATTATTAATCCGCGCATACCTACACATGCGTGTGTATATTTTAAACCATCACTGGCGAAGTCGCTAATCCAGCCTGGTATGGATACATACAAGACAGTTGCGTGTATATATCTACATATATATATACATACATACATATATATATATATATATACATGTTTCGTTTATATACGTACAGTTATATAACTAAAGGGGTTTCGTAGAGCTGCCGTTTTCCGGGAGCGTTTTGCATATCAATGAATATTAATCGAACGCATTTATTAAGCACAAATTGAAACTCAAACAGTTGGGGCTAACCGGCGCCTCGGGGGCATGAGTCGGCCGACGTGCTGTTTCGAACTGGTCCGGAGTGCCTATGATAACAGTATAGTACGGTACGGACGGCGATGAGCCAAGGGGCTTTCGGGAGTTCACCAGATTCTTCTCTGCGAGCAAAACAAGGCTTTTCCTCAAATCGAAATCGTGTCTATTTATTCGTCCAATTCTCACACTCCAAACTTCTATATTTGATTTCGTTCTCGGGCCGAATCGAATGCATCTCCGGTGCACGTGTCCATATATCGACGCAGAATTCGAACCATCGAATTTAGAAATCGCGTCTCCTATCTGTAAACGAGTCCAAAAATTGTAGTTACATATTGGAAATGTAAAAATCTGAATATGGCTATAATTTTACTATTTCCTCGTTTTTTTTTTTTTAATAAGGAAGCGAATGGCATGCGGCTAATTATATTTTATTAAAGTTTATTGGGCGAAAATCACACTTAAAGCCAAAAACGTAACGAAAATTGGCAAAAATCGTATTTTTCGAATATGGTCTGAGTGTTTTTTATTAACGACTTCATTTTCGATTTTTAATAAGAAAAAGAACGGCATGCGGCTAATTTAATTGTGTTAAAGTTTAGGGGGTGAAAATTACATTTAAAACCCAAATAGTAGCGAAAAAAGTAAAAAATCGCATTTCTTTTGAATATCATCAAATGGTAATTCCATCGCATACATGAGTTTTACCAGGGTTAAAAAATATACAGATCCGGTAAAAACAAATTGCCCGTAAAATTCCATATCTATGCATATTTGTCCTCGATATACATTCGGCGTGTCGCTGTATCGTTCGCAGAGGTCCCGAGAGCCCGCGCCTTTGCGGACAGACGGAGAAAACATTGTCCGCGCCAGAGAGAGCCGCTCGGCGCCTCGAACAGACGTAGGAGGCAAACAATAAAAATCTCATATGGCGCGAGTGTACGGAGGAATGAGGCGTAGAGAAAAAGAGTGAGGGTAGCGGATGGCGCGAGACCGATCCGAGTTTGTACTTCTGCACCCGATCTCGCCGAGCGCGGAGCCCGGCTCTCGCCGTTTCTCTCGTAAAACCACTACGGATCGTATCTGTTGGGTAAATAAAAATGAATAAATAAAAACTGAGGTACGCCACTCTCGGGCAAAGAGAAAGAGCCGGAGAAACGAAGAGACGGGGTGCGGTGCGTTCCGGGGGTGTGAGACTGGCTTCCGGACACGGAGCATCCCCCGGGCTGGGGCGGCCTCCGGTTGCACGGTAGCCTCTGCCTCCACCGGCTCCGACCCCCTGGCACACTCGCCACCCATCCCCCTTCCACGGTTCTCTCTGCAATTTTTATCTTACGACCCGCTGTGCGATCAAGCTCATCTCGACCTTTTTGCCATTTCGCGAACGCGAAACAAGGAACAAAAAAAAACACAAGGAACTAATACCGTTCGCCATTGGATCACTGTGCACTGCCGCAACGACCAAATTACACAGCGGTGAGGAACGAAAAAAAAAGGTGGAGCACCAGGATCGAGAGAAATTAAAAGAATTACTATTTCGTTAATGAAAGTTGCAAAGCGGGCTCGGACCGGATGGTTCGGTATGTAATTGCAGTCTAATCGACTCCGTGAAAAATTGTTTTAGATCGGTTACTTTAACAATCCTTGATTACCGGCGAGGTAATCAACCAGTTCCGATTTATAACGTCACCTGTTGATGAGATAACAAGTTAATCACCATCGAACCGGAAGCTTGATCTGAATCGGACGAATCCTGCCCGACCTTTTAGCGACACCTAGGGTGAAAGGGGTGAATACGGCCCACCCCGATTAGCCTAAATCGGTGATCCACCCACCGGTTCGTATTCACCACTTTCACCCCAATAAATTGTTCAGCGAAGAGAAACGAAGCCGAAAGAATGTTCCCGATTACCTGAGCTTATTGTCTTCCACTACACAGCGTATCGCTGCAGTAGGTGCTCACATAAGCCTGATGCACCTTTTACCATACACCGTGGATGCAGTAGATCGCGCGCAGCCTTCGTTAGCGCGCCAGCTTAATTACGGAAAACAGTTATTCCGCGAAGACTGGGTGCTATCGCTTCGAACTCCCCCGATCGCCCAACCTGCTACCTACCTTTTACCCTTTCCCCTCCCCGCCGCCCCGCATCCTCGTTCCTTTTCTCGGTTTTACTTCGTCCTCCTTGCCAACCATCGCCTCTTCCCTCGCTTTTCATCCGCTTCTGCCTTTCCGTCCGCGCTCTCGCGCTGCCGTCCACAGAGATCCTTCCAGCCTCCGCGCTCCCGGAGGCGGAGGTACCGGCGGAGCTTCACTTCGTTATATTAACTTTTACCCGAGGAACAAGGCGGGAGAGCCGCCTCATCCCGGTTCTCGAAGTAATACCGACACCGAGAAGAGAGAGCGGCTCGTCCTTTGGCGATGGAAGACACATCTCCTTCTCCTCTCCTTCACTCCACGCCCCGATGCGGCGAAAGTTGGATACATATATAGGGTAGAGCGGGGCAACATGGGGCAACGGGGCAAAACGGTATTTTGGGCAAAACGTCATTTTCCAATAATTTTTGGTTGCCCGAATCCGCCCTATCGGATACATCAGGCTTTTCTGCCCAGTTTTGCCACCTTGCCCGATCCAAAAATTATTGGAAAATTTAGTTTTGCCCAAAAAGCCCGTTTTGCCCCGTTGCCCCATTTTGCCCCGCTGTCCCCTATATGTGTGTGTGTGTGTGTGTGTACTATATATGTAGTTGAAAGTCATCGTCGCTGGCGGAGCGTCGACGACAGAGGGCGGCGTGGAAACTGGAGGTAATGTAATTGAATATTTTCGACGAGACAGCCTCTTCCTCCCTCGGTCCACTGTGCCAACGATTAGCTTTTAATTAATTGGCCGCCAGGGATCGGCAGCTGCATCGAGGCTCTCGTCGACCTTATACAGCCCGACCCTAGTGAAACTGGATCTCCGCCGCCTAACCCGTTCCCTCCGTGCTCGAAAACCGTCGTTTGCAGTTTCCGGCCAGCTCTTTCTAATTCCTACGGCGCGATAAACACAACTTGGTCGCGGGTACGTCGGAAACGCGATGTAAAATCCGCTGTAAAATCGGCGGACCGAGGCCGTTCGCGAGATGAGCGAATTATGATTAAGCTCGAGCAGTGGTGAGATGGTCGCTCTCCGTGTTTCCCGGGTATTCGTTTGTTTGGACGGAACAAACGAACGAAAAGTTCTTGTATTTACGGACACGGAGGGGCTTTCATACGGCCGCCTGCTTCGACGTCACAGTCACGTTCGTAAAGTCCTGTTTCCCTGAGATGGATTACACAACTTTCGAAGATGAGATGCCAACAGACTGTAACGGGGAGTCCGGTTGCAATTTGTTAATGGAGAGTCGTGCGAGAGTCGCGCCGAGAATTCAATCTTGGGGGGATGGGAAGAGGTCTAATTAACGAAGTTGCAAGTGGGTCGATCGGTTTGTAATCCGTTAATGGCGATCCGAAAGGACGATAGATTATACAAGTCGATAAATTTTGGTTGCGGTGCGTAGAACCAAGTTTTAGGTGTTTTTCGGTCGTGGAATTAGTTTGGGCGAAGTTTGGATGGTTGCTCTCCGTTAACAGGGATCCGTTAACCGGGAAGCCCGAAATTGGGAAGGCGAATTAAGTGTCCGCTCTTGGAGTGAGGGTGAGGCGCCCAGTAGTACACTGAGACTGAGAAGTAAAGGATCTAGTACAAACTACCGACATCTAAGGAAAATTACTATAACTCATAAATAAAGACTAATAGTAGTAGAGTCCTACTACCAGAACGTCACACTGATAAAAAAATACGGTTGAATCGACTAAGATTCGGGCAGGGACGTTCAACTAAAGATTTTGTTGATACAGCTAAAAAATTAGTTAGTTCAACAATTTCAACTGTACTTTTTTATCAGTGCACCTATGGCGAAAAGTCTCAAATTTTCCAAAAATGTTTACCATAATATCTGCGAAAAATTCTTCCGGCACTTCCTACTATATGCGGCGCCCTAGTTCCCTACACTGAGAGAAGGATCTAGTAAAAATGACTACATTGCTTCAGAGATATTACCATAGCACAGAGTAGTAGGGCTCCAGAAGGCCATCCATAGTAGGAAGTACCGGATTTATAAAAAAAAAATCTTGGATATTATGGTTAAAAATCCTTGGATAATCTGAGACTTTCTGTCATAGGTGTCGCCCTACTACTATGCGCTAGGGTAATTTTTTTAGACGATCACTAGTTTCTACAAAATTCTTCTCAGTTTAGTATAAGTGTGTTTATTGACATAATGTTACAAAGGGTAGGAATATAACATTTGCATACAGAGCTAGTGATTTAAAGGGTGATGTATACAATCGTAACATAAAATGCGAACGGGCAATGTTGGTCGATGTTCATCGGCCCGTGTTTTTCTTGTTCTGTGTTGGCTATTGTTATTTAATCGGAATGGCAATGGCTTTATTGTAATTCTTTTAAGTACGTTCTTTCTAAGGTTTCGCATGTTGTGTGTGTGTGCGTGGGGTGTTTGTGTCTTGGGCTGGCGTCCGGTCCTCGTTGTATGCAAAGTGGTTCGATGGATTCTGCATAATCACTTGCGAATTGTTTGGTGAGATTTTCTATTCTGTTTGCAATCGGGTCGATGCCAATTTTCTCATTAAGGAGAGAGTTGCATGGGTGTTGTAGAGCGGGTTGATCAGAAAGCGGAACTATGCGTCGAATTGCGCTAGTTTCGGCTATTCTTATTGTTTCCATATCGTTCCTTTACAGTTCAGCCGTAATGTTGTATTGCATTGGTGCAGATGATGGTTAAACTGTAATTTTTCGTCTATATTAACTCCAAGGTGTTCGATCGAGCTACCCACATTTACCCAAATTTAGATTTTCCTCGGCCACGACGAATGATCATTAGGAATTTAATTTTGTGTGAGGAAACAGATGAAGAGCCGTCCGAAACGAGCTGAACATTTCACTCCACTCCGGTTGAACGAATTCCGCCTGCAATTAGTTAATTGGAGGTGGTCAAAGATTGATTATGCTTACGGTAATGTTGATGCCCGAGGAACAATGGGCGCTCTTATCGATTCCACGGAGAGGACCGTCTTCGTCGATGCACACATACAACGCTGAACCAATGTCCCCGTCAATTATTTACGGTCGAGTCCCGCTCGTCTTCGATAAAGTGCATCCCGGCCAGAAGCAGAGTGCATAGTTAAGCAAAGTGTAGCCGTTCCCTACGACGAACAACCAGCCGACCGCGATGTCTCGAAGCGCTAAATTCGCCGAGTAAAAGCTGCGGGGCACTTCGAGCCTACATGTAGCGGATGCCCTCTAGGTGTGTTTCCTACCCGCAAAAAAAAAATATATATATTCGCGATCGACCGTCGATAACGATATACCGCCAACTAAACAAATTTTGCCAATTATTTTCCCCCCCGATACAGGTATTCGCTTTCGCTACGATAATTGGCCTCTCACGGTGACCCGGCGCGTTCGCCAATCGATGGCAAAAAATTTTAACGCACAACGACGGTGAGGCATGCTTTAAACAATGTTTTTTTTGGCGCAATATTTTAATTGCATAAAATTTGAAACACGAACGAGGTAAAATTTTTATCAATTTTAGTCCCTCTCTTCCCCGCACAGTTATACCGAAAAAGATGGTCCAATTAAAGCGTCAGTGAATCGAGCAATTACACCGGTGCGTTAAACGAGTCCCGACTGTATCCGATGGAGAACACACGTAAACGTCATCCCTCGAAATTGACGCCAATTGCCAATTATTTTCTTTTACCAAAGTTTCGATTACTCCTCCGGGCGAAACCGAAGCGAAAGTTGAATCTTTCTAGCGGAGCGCGGAGTGTTGTAATTTCGAACTGTTGGAATTGCGTTCGAGGCTCATGAATTAAGGCGCGGAGCTCTCTGTGTATAGTAAGTTTCGTGAACGGGGGAGCTACTGGCAAAACGGCGAAAACGCCATCGGAGCCACGGTAATATATCATGCTGCGGCCGGGACCGCTGAGAGAGTAAGAAATTCGCAGCATCCGATCCCACCTACTGGCGAAACTTACGCGGGACGAGGGGGAGAAAGACAGAGGAGAGGCAGAGAAGCGTGCCCGGGCGTTTAGAATTACGGTCGGTGTGTGTCAAGAAAATTAGTATTCCACCGGGGTGCTTAATCCATTGCGCGTCCACCATCGCTGTTTCCACCGTGCGGTAGTGGCCAAACGGGGTAAACCTTGCGAAGCCACCCTCGTGAATGGTGCGTCTATGTACACGTATATAGTATATATGTGCATCTTCGTTACTCCTATCTGGGCGAGGAGTCCAAGGCGGAAGACCGAGTATTCCAAAGCCACCCTCTCGAAGCTCGCTCTGTGTCGCGCCCGATGGTGGGGTCGCTAGTTCACTGGAGTTATTAATGCGCGGAGAGCTGGACACAAAATTTATCGACACTGTATCGCCGATAAGAATGAGAAAAATATATATCGACTGCCACGATCAAGATACCGAGAGCCCGATACATCGTACCTGCCGATATCAATTCTCGAGTCCATTGGGCTCCAAATCGATTCCATTGCATTTCCGCTGGTCGATGGCCTAGGATTTCCGAAAAAGCGTACCAGTTAATAACTGACTGCGGTGAAAGGAACTATGTTCAAACATGGAGAAATATTGAAAGACGATGAGATGACGATTTTTTGTGAAAAGTGGATATCTGTAGGTAAACGTGGCATGAAACCGAACCCATTCACGATACCGTTCGAGGCGATTGCACTGGAAAAAATATCAATGATTCAAGTAAAATTTGCTTACTGGCTGCCAAAGAAAAAAACAAATTGTATCAGCTTTACTTTGAATTCGTACAATTTCATACCGGATTGAAACGCTAATATGTCACCTTGACAGTCTAGTCTTGTCAACCATATGGAATTGTAAGAATCGAAAGTCGAATTGAAACAATTTTTTTTTCAGCTTGGATGCCACTTAGGATTCCCGCAAGTAGCGTACGAATTTATGACTGATTGAGGTAAAATGAATACAGAAACACGCCTTACACCTATCCGTCACCCTGAAAACCCGCTACACAACCCGCGAAATGCTCTTCTATACGAAGCTACAGACATTACGCCCATAGAAATAAGAATTAAAGAGCTTACAAAAAGATTCGCTACGATGCAACTGGATAACATAAATAATACGTAAAGTTAAACACCCATCACATACAATATACCAGAAGCTCGAAATAATGAACAACGAAGAAGTCAATTGAAAAAACGTGTGGCAACTACACACTCACTCAATGTTAAAAAAAAAATCTTGAATTATATAAACCCGTGGCTGAAGGACTTAGGTCGATAGCCAATTGTCAATATATTTGTACTCTCACGACAACTTACACTATGTAAATGCTATGTACCAAAAACTGTTCCATCTGGAATATTGTCAATAGAACCCACTATTACTACTACAGAAACACGACGACCCAACAATTCGTCGAGTAAAGTGGATATCGGTAGCAAAACGTAGGAAGAAACCGAAGCTGTTCGCGACCGAGTTTGTCCGTAGAATCTCTATATGGCATACAGTGTATTTGCGTGTATTGTCGGTGCCAAAGAGAATTCCAGACAGGGCTGCAGTGTCGAGGGTATTAGCTATGTATATTGAAAACACGTCGAGGTTATTTGCGGTAGTAGCACCGAGCGCGGGGGGGTTTGTTCTGTTCGTTAACTGTTTGAACGTCGCAGTTACGTAATAACGGATCGGAGGACGAGGTTGCTTGGATCGGCGGGAGCACAACAGTGGCAGCACCGGTAGCGCCGCTAGCAGGGAGCAGCAAGGTGGCACGCTAATCTCCAGAGGGATTAGTGGCCACTAGGGAATTCCTGGCCCTGTTCTGACGCTAGTGCCGCTGATGGGAATAGTGGCGGTGGCTTCGCCAGACACTCCCGTTCGCAGGCATTAAGCTCCGAATTGGTTCCACGTTTCGCCTGGCACGTTAGTTATCTACGAACGAAAAAGTTCGCCGAAACTCCTCCACCAACATTTTTTTCTCCCCCCCCCCCCCCTCCGCCCTTCTCGCACTCCGCCTCGCCCTTTTCGTGATCGAGATGCTATATTCATTTTGTCTTTTTTTTTCGTCGGCCACCGGGTCCCCCCTTCTTTCTCGATTAATTACTCGAGGGTGGGAACGCCTCGAATAACGCCCTTGGTATTCGGCCAACGTTTGCCTTTTTTTCGACGGAAAAGGCAGTACGTGGAAATTAAAAAAAAAATGAAATTACATAAAACATGGCTTATTATACTCGATGAAAGTTCGAGGTTTTTTTTCTTCTTTTTTTTGCGCGGGATTTAAACATGGAATGCAGGATTAAACGGATAAGGGTGGTTTTTCTTTTTTTCAAGTTTGGTGTCGAATCGATTCCTAATTAGGAAATTATGAACGGATTGTAAAAATTCGATCATGTGTAAATCATAAGCACCCTCCACAACCCGTCTGTTTACGCTTCGATTAATCCATTCGCTCCGAAAAAAACGTCTCGCAAAATAATTAAACTGGCGATAAATTAACATGACGTAAAAATTGTGTAACGGAGAGATGCGCGGTGACTTTGATGGAGTGCTAACGAGCTGTTTTCTTCGCTTTTTTTCGTTCAAACCCCTTTTAATAACACTGTAACTGTGTACATTTTTTTCACGCGCGTAAAAAAAGAAGAAGAAAAAGAAAACGAGCGCATAACTGTGTTAAACGCGTGTGGCTATGATGTCTCGTTGAGGCCCCGTTGGGATTTGTCACATCGCAAAGTTCGCGTGAGACCGAGTGTTTTCGTGCACAGTCGCTTTAACCCGGTAATGCGTACGTACACGTATATAGTCTTCGTATTAGTCACAAAGTTTATTCGCGGGTGTCGGAGCGACATACAATACGACCCCTCGAATTTGTCCGCAATTAAAAGAATTCGTCGAAACGACGACGCCGACACGCGATGACCAACTGCTTTTATTAATTAAATTTCGTTTCCCCTTTTTTTCGTTCTATGTACGGCAAATAAATAAATAGAACTTTATGAAGTACGTTTTACCGCAGAGAAACCGTCGGCATATTTTTCGTCTCAGTTTCCGCGACCGCTTATATGTATAAGTAATAAAAATACATAAGGTACGTTTTACCGTAGAGTAACCTTTGGATTATTTTTAGTCTCGGTTTCCGCAGTCGTTAATATGTTTCCGTAAAAAAAATAATAATAAAAAAACCTAAGATTTATCATAACGTTTCGACGAGGCGCGGGTATCGCTGGTTGGCAAATTGCGAGAGCGTTTTTTTGCCGAGGTCAGAGTTGATGTAAACGGTTCTACGTACTGTAAATAAATTAATAAAAATACATAAGGTACGCTTTACCATAGAGCAAATTTCGGAATATTTTTCATCTCAGATTCCGCAACCGTTAATATGTTTCCGTAAAAAAAAATAAAAAAAAAAAACCTAAGATTTATCATAACGTTTCGACGTGACGCGGATATCGCTGCCCGGCAAATTGAGCGTTTTTTTGCCGAGCTCGGAGTCGCTGTAAACGGTTCTACGTACTCTAAAATAACCGAATAAAAATACATAAGGTACGTTTCACCGTAGAGCAAACTTCGGAATATTTTTCGGCCCAGTTTCCGCGACCGCTAATTTGTGTTCGCAAAAGAAACAAAACAAAAAAAAGCAAGATTTATCATAGCGTTTGGCGACCTCGGCGTCGATGTAAACGGTTCTCTTTAAAACGAATTTTCAACCTTCGTCGTCGCAACACCGTCGGGCAGGGCGACGAGAACTCTCGACGCCGCCGCGACTCTTTCTCTCTTGAAAAAATGTGAAAATTCTAATTGGAATTCCTCTTTCGCGACTCGAGCACGGTGTGTGTTCGATGCCCGAAGGGAAACGCGGCACGAAGCTTGCGGGCGAGTATGTAAAATCCACACTGAGGATTACGTATTCGCGAGCGAAATGAAAAATAAAGGACACGCGCAAAAATACAAAAAAAAATCT
The DNA here is from genome assembly GCA_030522665.1 of Ichneumoninae sp. A BG-2022a. Classification (NCBI taxonomy): domain Eukaryota; kingdom Metazoa; phylum Arthropoda; class Insecta; order Hymenoptera; family Ichneumonidae; species Ichneumoninae sp. A BG-2022a. Next base: position 19,765 of record JAPYZC010007951.1, read on the forward strand.
TGTTTAAAAGGATAGACGTCGCCGTCGCTAATTACTACTCGATTTCACGCGCCGTCGAGCCTCGCCGGCAAATAATATTTTTAGCTCGATAATTCCATCCGCCTTTACAAGATTACTCCATCGTCGGCGGCTTCGGCGAAAAAAATTCGATCAAAATGGTAAACAAAAAAAATAAAACTAAAAAATTTGAATTTCTCATTGAAGGCACACACGCCCGGGTGAAGTTGCGACAGGAGCTCCGAAAAATAACGAACCACGGTAAACCAATTAACGAGGTGGATTTTATTATTTTCATCTTTGTGCATTTCTTTAAAATCTTGTCGAACAATAAAAAAAAAAAAAATGCCACTAATTATTTTTTCGCTACCGAAAGTACTGTCGGGCGGTTGTTTTCCGAGCACAATGCAGTGTGAGCTTTTATGACAGTCGAGATTCCAGAACGCCCAAAGGGATTGTAAGCATTTTTTTATTTTTTGAATTTTTCGTTGTTTCCGCAGACTTCATTTTTTTTTTTTTTTTTTTTTTTTTTTTTTTTTGTTTTTTTCTTTTGTTTTTTTGTTTGGTTGGTTTTTTTTTTGGCGGTGATGTTGAGCGGGGTGGCGACCTCGCATCTGGCGTCGCAGTAAAATAATAAAATCGCGTTTTTCCACGGAGTACTCCATCGTAGGGTCGCGATGTAAAAAGCACGGTACGCGGAGAGGAGGAGAAAGGGAGAATAAGAGATCCCGCTGCGGATCACATTATTCCATTCACAGTGCTTTTTTGCCGGCTTTTTTTTTCTTTTCTTAATTTTTACCTTCTCATTATTTTATTTCAGGTGACTGCATGCAATAAAAAGTTGCCACGGGACGAAGGGCGGAGAGGATCTCGGAGGTTAAACTATTGCCGGGCGGATTCCGCGACCCGGCTCTATTTCGCATGTCCAACGACTCTGCTTCCCCCCTCTCCGCTCATATTTTTTTATCCCGTTTCTTTCTTTCACGCATTTCCCCCCCCCCCTCCCTTCCTCGCTCCCTTCATACTCCGCCACCTTTCGCGGCGCTCAAGATTCTCCGGTGCTTTGCATCTTTTTTTTTTCCTCTCAACTGTATATACACTCGGCGTAGTACCGGGCGGGGCGGGTTGTGCTATTCCAGGACTTGAGTGAAGCGCTGAGGGTCAAAGAGCCAGCGCCAACTTATCTTCTTGTTCCTGTCTCTTTCTCTCTTATTGTCCCTCCTGGTAACGCGAATAAAATGAAATACTTATTCTTACGGTGTGCTCATGAATTTTCATTTTGTTGTCTCTCGTGTACCCGCGGAGAAGCGGCGGTCTCGAGTGTGTATATATATATATAAAGTGAGAGGAAGAGGACAACAACTGAGCAAGACCGCCGCCGGCCGAACGAGCTTTGGAATCATTTCATCGCACCCTCCGGCAACTGAGCTCGTTGTTTCGTCGGCTCGCTCTTTTGTACTGTCTTGTTCTCTTTACCGTTCTCCACATAGGGTAAAAGTGGGGAATATGGACCGGTCCATATATCATTGATTTACGTGTTAATCGAGGTGGTCCATATTCACCACTTTTACCCTACATTTATTTATAGATGTATAAATGTACCGATCATACCGGAAATACGTCACAGCCGATTAGAAAGTTTAATTTTTTACCGGAAGTGACGTCATACAAGAGATAAGTCACTTCCGGTTTGAAAATTTCATTTTTCGACCGGAAGAGACGTCATACCAGAGATAAGTCACTTCCGGTTTGAAAATTTCATTTGTCGACCAGACGTGACGTCATACCGGAAATACGACACTTACGGTTTGAGAATCTCAAATCGTATTTCCGGTAAATTTTCGGAAATGTAAACTTGGGGTTTCTACATTCTATAGTCCATAGCCAGGGTCCGAAGCGCCCGAGCTGCAACTAGTATGTATATAAATGTTATAAATATGTGTATGTACCGCGCCCAAAAACCCTCACCTCTTTTGCTTGGCTCGTTCTATATATGTGAACGCATAAATATAGTATATACATATCAATGTAGTACGGTGCGAACTGTATATGTATATATCTCTCGACTTATTCAGCGCCCGACTCGCCCTTCGTGACCTCAATTAATATCTCGTTGAAACTTTAATGCTATTCATTTCTGCCGGGCTCTCGAATAAAGTACAGTATACACTGGGCGCTGTGTGAACTTGCGAAATTTCACGGTTCCTTTATTTTCTCGTCTTAATTTTCATCACGAGACGTATTTAAATTTCACGAACGCATCTTCCCTGTTTCTCTTGCTTTCCAAGATATATTTTATTGAAGAATACAAAAAGCCGCGGAGAGGCACTCCATATATATATATTCGTTAAACTCGAAATGACGTAAACTTGCTCGGTTTCAAACTCAGTTTTCCCCGGTGGAAATGTATATGTAATTTATGCTCTTCCGCGACCGAGCATGCGCTGTCTTTCCGCGAGCGTTTCCGGAATAAATTCTACGGTAAACTTTGGAACAATTGCATCGATAATTTTTTTATTTGTGGTATTGGAAATCGAAGAAAAACGGGCTTATACTTAATTTTTCGCGGGTCAAAAAGACAAACTATTCGTGTTATTTGTACTATAATATAATAATATAATAATATAACATAACAATACTATATCGTATTATTTTTTCTCAAAATGTTACGATTAATTTTTAATGTTTTGGATTTCCATATCTCAGGTCGGAATTTGAATTCCGGACGCATTCTTCGCTTTCGGGCGTTTCCGGAATCAATTCCACGGTAAACTTTGGAACAATTGCATCGATAATTTTTTTTATTTGTGGTATTGGAAATCGAAGAAAAACGGGCTTATACTTAATTTTTCGCGGGTCAAAAAACAAACTATTCGCGTTATTATTACTATTATATAACAATATAATAATAATAATAATAATAATATAATATAACAATACTATATCGTATTATTTTTTTTCAAAATGTTACGATTAATTTTTAACGTTTTGGATTTCCATATCTTGGGTCGGAATTTGAATTCCGGACGCAATCTTCACTTTCGCATGGTTATCGTACCGCACGGGACTCGAGCAGAATTCGCTCGAAAGACGCCCGATGTAGCGAGAACTTTAGATCAGACTTTACATTTGTGAGAAATTGCTCGTATGTGAGCCGTCGGTGATGGTCGGAGAGGGGCTCGAAGATCGCCAGCTGGTCGCCACCGGCATGTACGAAAGGTTCGCGGCATATGCACGTACGCCCACGATTGCATGTCGTTCGGGGCAAGTGCTGGGCTCGGAGAGACTCGCTACTGGCCGGAGAAGGTACGACGGAAAGGGAACGCGCGAGAGTATGGAGGACTTTAAAGTACGAAGAGAGAATGGGAGATGCACCAGATAGCCAAGAAGTAAGGTCTACCGACTAAGCTCGAATGATGGACCGAGAGCACGAAAGACTCACCAGAGAAAGAGACTGCATCGAGGGATCGCAACTATAACACTAACGTTAGACGCTGCGCCGCAAGAGCTCGCGAGAGTTATCTCGAAACCCAACGGATACCTCGGAAAGGCTCAACGCATCGTCGGAGTCAATAAAAATTTTCAAATGTTTTTCTCAAATTTTTCCCGTTTTCTTGCAATGCCATTTTTTATTTTATTTATGCATTTTATGCAACACAGTGCATCGACCTAAAGAATAAGAATCCCTTTCTTTTGTTATTATTATTTTTTTTTTATGCGTTGATAAGATGTGAAAATAACATTATGCGAAAATATCGGACGACAAAATATTTTTTTTTTGTGTTATTTTGCCAACACGTGCAGCCACTCTTCGTAGATGAGTTTCCAAGCGGATATGCCGACAAGATTGCCGAGCGAACGACTTTGGGTCGTCATATGGCGCTATGAAAAATATCTCCGTTACCTCGTTTTACGTTTTTTTACTATCACTACATCGAGGGCTCGTAACTGTAACACTAACGTTGCACGCAAGAGCACGCGTAAGTTATCCCAATGGATTCCTCGTAGAGGCTTAAAGAATCGTCAGATAGTCAACGACAATTTTGAAATTCTTTTCTCCAATTTGTCCCAATATCTCGCAAAAAAATCTCTATTAAATTATATAATATCTATTAAATCGATAAATCTATCATATCTATTAAATTATATTAAATAATTATGCAACACCATGCATCCTCCCAAAGAATAAGATTCCCTTTCTTTTTATAATTTTTTTATAATCGAACGATTCACGGCCATCACCTAGCGCTATGAAAAATCGAGGGCGCGTAACTGTAACGCTAACGTTACACGTAAGAGCTCGGAAAGGCTTAAAGAATCGTCACATAGTCAATACGAATTTTAAAAATCTTTTCTCAATTCGTCCCGATTTCTGGAAAGATAATTTCTATTAAATTATCCAACACCCTGCACCCTCCCAAAGAACAATCCCTTTCTTTATTATTTTTTTATTTATACATTGACAACACGCAAAGCTAATATTACGCGAAAATGTCACACGAGAAAAGAATATTTTTTATACAGCCACTCTTCGCAGATGAGTTTCCGGGCGGATATGCCGCCAAGATTGCCGAGCGAACGACTCGGAGGGTCATCATCTCGCGCCATGAAAAATATCTCCGTTCCCTCCGATTTATGTTTTTTTTTTTTTTTTTACTTTCGCACGAATGATTAAATCCCATCCTCGTTTCATCCGTTATAAACGAGGCTGTAGTTCCTCGAGGCGCGTGCATATACATAATCCCCGGGGGGATCACCGACGCGTCGTTGCAACATCCATGCGAGAGTGGCGCGAGGCGTGGTGTTTTAACGATAACTTTGGAAGGGGTTCGACGGCGCGGGGATCTGAGCTTTCCTCTCTCGAGTCGGCGTTCCATCAGGAGCTCCCATATCCGAGCCGGAAGCAGCATCAGCAACAGCATCAGCAGCAACAGCGGTGGGTCCGCCCGCAACGGAACGTACACCAATATCCCGCTCGTGTGCGTTGATGACGAAATGATAGCCTGTCGTTCGGGCCCTCCGAATAGCCATCCGGGAGGGATTCGCGGGATTCGCATAGCGCCGCCGTTACCCTCGCCCGTTACGGCAACGCTTCGCCTCGGCGAAACCGTTTACCAACTTTCCGTCGAGCAAGCTTGCAAGATCCACGCCGGAGTCGCGCGCGACTCGATACGTGAGGGTTTCGTCGTATCGGAGGCGGCATCGACGCCGTTCGTGAATCTCCCACGGAGAAACTCGAGGAGGAACGAGATTCGCGTTTCATTCTTCCCGGGCACTTCTCGAGAGTGCGCGGAACATCCGCAATTCGCTCTCGATCTCTCGCCGTCGGAGGCCTTCGCCTCGCCGTGCGCGACACGGGGTCTGCGGTGAAGAAAGCTAAGTGTAAAGTGTATCACCGGAAGTCTTCCCACGAGGAGATACAACGCACTTTACGAGGATCTACCGGGCGAATCACGATCGTTAGGCACTTAACCGAGTTAAAGCCGGTGATTTTCCGACGGCAATTTTTGCACCGAAGAGTCCCCGTTTAAAGTATCGTCCCGTCGTGAGTGGGTACGCCGAGGGATGGGAGTCGAAGAGTTGATGACCCTCGAGGGTGCGATGCCGCGGAGCTGCGGGAAGAGAGATCTCCGAGATCGAACGCCGAAGCGGGCTATTCGACGTTTATCTTCCCCGGGTACGGCTCGTCGTCTTAAGGAGGGAGTGTCGCTGCGCGCCGACTTCGCATAAGTTCGACAACAATAAGAGAAAATTGCAATTACTTCTTGATGGTGTAAAAATCTGAAACAAATCATGTATACTAAAGGTACTGAGAAGATTCATTTTGCATAATGATAATTGCAAAATGTTATTAACAAATTCATCAAAAAATTAATTACCCGGCAACAAAACTTTTTTTTATACACTGAGAGAAGGATCTAATAGAAATTACCATAAACCTGGTAAAAATCGACAGAAATTTCAGATATATGGGCACTACAGCGACGTCTTGGTGAAA
>JAPYZC010007954.1:0-13025 GCA_030522665.1 Ichneumoninae sp. A BG-2022a
CTATATAAAATTTATTTGTAATTTATCTTTTTCATACTTTGATATTATTGAGAAAGCGTTGGTTGAACTCTGGCAACCAGTACATGCCCAGTACCACGATGGATATAAAGTTTGATATAAAAAAGGATTTTATCTAATACGGTCTATCAGCGATGACCGACTCTTGGTGAAGATGTTCATCAGCTTTGGGCCCTGCTCGTTGAATAAGACTCAGTCAAGGTTGGCCCATTCTTGGTGAAGTTTCTCATCCGTACGGGGACAGAGCCGGCAATTAAGACTCAGCAACTGCAACTGTCCAAGTTCTGGGCCACATTAGTAGCTCCGGACCTGGCCCCGTACTAGCAAGCTGCATAGGCCCATTACTGATAATGTTGGCTGCCAATGCTGTCCGAGAATTGGCAATCGGTCCTGTCCCAGTTCTGGGCCGTTTTTATAACTCCGGCACCGTACAGATACTCGCACATGGGTACAAGCATGTTCATGAAATTTCGTCGAAGCGATCGACGTTACGGAGAAGTGCGGGCAACGGAGACTGAAGCGGCTCTTCCGTGATCCGGATTGAACGTTCCGCTGAGTTTGGGCCGCGGAGTAAAATAACCGTGACCATGATTGAGTTTCGCTGGCGAGCAATTTCTCGAGGTAAAATCAAACGGATCCACCTGTCTGTTTCTCGTTAACGGCGATCCGCGGGATTCGTGCGGGTCCGACGAGCCAAGCCCGGACAAGCACTGGTCGGCGTTTGGCCAGTACTGGATGGCGATACGTTTCCATCGGGGGAGCCGAGGCTTCGAACGCCCCGTCGCATGGCGCACAGTTTATCCTCAAAGGATCAATTTCATTCGTTAGCGACGAAGGTAGCGGCGATACATTACAAACTTTCACCGAAAAACGAGCCGGTTTTTCACAAATATGGTAGGAAATATTGGGAAAGCGAGCGAAGGGGCCGGAGGATGGGGGGTGTTGATATCATCCCGGGTATGAGTTCACCGGTGAGGCCCGACGAGCTATCAATATTTTATATCCCAATCTCGCACTCGTAGATACGAGTCGTGCATCGCAGATCGGGCATTCGTTCGTGAGACATTCGCAGGCTAAAAACTGTTTTATCCTATACAGATATTGTATTCGTAACGACAACCAAGGAAAAAGACATTGAGGAATTTCTTTAATACGATAGAAATATGAGTTTAATACAAAATAAAAATTGAAGTCGTTTTTTGCGCTTTACCCCTGCTCTACAAAAATGTTATGCAAGTCATTTCGTTGGTTCATCTTGTGCCCAAAATATGGTTTTGCTCGTATGATCGATAGATTTCTGAATCCGTTTTAAAAAATATTTTAACCGTAAATATCTCGCCGCCTCTGCCGTCTCGCCGTCTCTCACAATCAAAAATAATTTTGTAAGATCGGAATGCGCAATTTCGTAAAAATAATTTTGTTAAATAAGTGACAAACGAGTTTGTCACATTTTGGAATATAGGAACTTGTCCTTTTATTTTCTGTGTTATTGACGATTTTAGTTTGTAATTTTGTTTGTAAAACTAGAAAATTAACAAATACATTTTTTTATGTTTGTGGACAATAAGTTGTTGTAAAAAGTACAAATTTTTTTTACTGTGTGAGTGTGGGGGGGGGGGGGTAGCTCTTCTTATCTCTTCTTATAAAGCCGACCATTTTTTCTCTTTATCATAAAGGAAAAAGGTCAACTTCATGGAGAGCCTCTCCCCGTTCGGTAAAGCTGACGGGGGTCAAGGTTGAAATATTCTAAGTTCTCTTAGAGAGGGTGGGGTGTCGATCGAGGGAGATTGATTATTCTAAGACCCTTTGAGATACCGCCCAGGCCTTGATTATTCTAAGTCTTTTGGAGACAGTCATCCGGAGCGCGCGATCCACTAGAAGCAGTAGTAAGGGAAACAGGGCAAAACGCGGACATGGGGCAAAATGGGGACGTCAAATGTCATATCGACGTGGGGCAAAATGGGTGCCCAAAATTATCGAATAGATCGATTCATGATAGCCAACAAACGATGGAAATGGAAGCAAAATGGGGACATCAAACGCCATATCGACGTGGGGCAAAATAGGGTAATAATGAAACCGAAGGGTACTCCGTTTTGCCCCAGATGGTTTTTTTTATATCCTTTCAAAACCGGTGCAAATACAATGTTGGTGTGAAAAACAGTGAATGTATGCTTTCGATATCGTTGTAGCAGTTTTTATTGCTTAGCGTCCCCGTTTTGCCCCGGTCTACCTATATATATTTCCATTTTTTAAATTTTTTAATTTTTGTAAAAAATCTCGATGTTACTAGCGGAGTTAGCGATCCAAGGGCGTACTCGTCGCGTACTGTTTATACTGCGAAATCGTATCGAGGGCGGTTCCTGGGGAATCGGTGTAGATAGAGCGATGGTGCGACCGAGAAATCCATTTCGCACAAAGCCCTCGAAGCCGATTATAATTACGTCGTCGTAGATATTCCGGTTGGGTCGGGGGAGATTCGATCCTGAGGTCGCCTATATGCGCCCTCCTGCCGTTACCTCTGTGTCCCTTTCCCCGTCTGCATGCCTCCATGGTCGGTTGTTGCCACACAAGCTTCCGGATTACACGATATTTGCAAACCACCACGCGATCCGATGAGGTTATAGGAATATCGATCTATCGATATTGCCGACACACTGACCACGAATATTGACCTTAAGTACGACCGTTCCGCTATTTCGGTTACATCATCAATTTCATCAATCTGGAATTCATTAACCAAATAAAGTTACCAATCGATGTTGCGAGTTCAATCGGACTTAACATCGCATCGATTTGGGTATCCCAGGCTTACGTTTCTGGCCGCCTTACGCCATAACGCCATATCGGTCCTTCTCGGACCAGCATTGGTAGCCAAAGCGAAGCCGACGGTAGTCCGAGCACTAATTGGCACATTGGTCAATGCTACTAGACCAGAGCTTGGCAGAGAACATTTTTAAATTCTCTGTGACAGCCATTTCCTGATTGAAAGTCTCATTGTAAAACCGGAAGTGAGGCACGCAGACACTTTTTAAACGTCGTTCCGACTCCACTTCCGCCCAAAAGTGCATTTTGTGAAGTAAAGGTAATAATCAATGTTGCGTGTTCAATTGTATTTAGCATAGATTGGGGCCATCCTGGGCTTATGTTACTGGCTGCCTTATGCCAAAACGCTGTATCGGTCCTTCTCGGACCAGCATTGGTACCTAGAGCGAAGGCGACGGTAGTCTGAGCACTAATTGGCACATTGGGCAATGCTACTAGACCACAGCTTCGCAGAGAACATTTAAAAAATGCTCTGAGACGGCCATTTACGGATTGAAAATCACATTTTAAAACCGGAAGTGAGACACGCAGACTTTTTTTTAAACGTCGTTCCGACTCCACTTCCGCCCAAAAGCGCATTTTGTGAAGTAAAGGTAATAATCAATGTTGCGTGTTCAACTGTATTTAGCATCGATCGTGGCATCCTGGGCTTACGTTACTGGCTGCCTTACGCCAAAACGCTGTATCAATCCTTCCCCGACCAGCATTGGTAGCTAGAGCGAAGCCGACGGTAGTCTGAGCACTAATTGGCACATTGGGCAATGCTACTAGACCACAGCTTCGCAGAGAACATTAAAAAAATTCTTATTAAAAAGATGGCCATTTCCGGATTGAAAATCTCACTTTAAAACCGGAAGTGAGGCACGCAGAAATTTTTTTGAAATGACGTTGTCCACTCCACTTCGGCCTAAAAGCGCCCTTTGTGACGTAAAGGTAATAATCAATATTGCGAGTTCAATCGTACTTAGCATCGCATCGATCCGAGCGTCCTGGGCTTCCGTTATTGGCTGCCGTATGCCAGATCCATAAAACCATTAAAAAAGCCATATCGATCGCTTTAACGCCTTCTCCGACAGGCGTAGGTAGTTGGAGCGCACCGATGGTGTTCCGAGCAGTAATAGGGTAAAAGTGGGGAATATGGCCCGGTCCATATATCATTGATTTACGTGTTAATCGAGGTAGGCCATATTCACCACTTTACCCTAAGCACTGAACAATGCAACTCCGTCACTGCATGGCAGATAATTCTTTTTTAATTCTCTGTGACGTCCACTTCCGGTTTGAAAGTCTCACTTTAAGTCCGGAAGTGTCGCACGCAGAAACATTCGCCAGCATTTCGTTGCGACGCCACTCCCGGTTTCAAAATATGAGTTTTCAACCGGAAGTGACGGAGATACAGGAAAAGTCACATCCGATCTAAGTGGATTTTTGATAGATTGGGCTATATTCACCACTTTTACCCTAAGCACTGAACAATGCAACTCCGCCACTGCATGGCAGATAATTGTTTTTTAATTCTCTGTCACGTCCACTTCCGGTTTGAAAGTCTCACTTTAAGTCCGGAAGTGTCGCACGCAGAAATATTCGCAACCATTTCGCTGCGACGCCACTCCCGGTTTCAAAAGATGAGTTTTTAACCGGAAGTGGCGTCGCTTCACATCCGGCGTAAGTGGATTTTTGGCAGATGATCTTTGAATAACATTCGCAGCCGATAATTTTTTTATTTCACAGCCAGAACACAGAGTTTGTTACTCAGGCGACAGATTTCCCGTTCCCCCGGTGCATTTGATATATTTGGAAAAGCTCTTACCCTTTGTATCGCCATTTCGCGCCAGGGGGGTTCGTTGAATGGCTGTGATGGATCGTGAATAAATCATTTTCCTCTCGGCTGGTCGCTCGCGGTGGTGGTGCAGTGTGCAATAGGTGCGATATGCGTCAGCCCCTCCCGGACCGTTTCTCGAGCGATTTTATCACTGCAGCCATAGTGTCGAGGGAGTGGCGTCGAAGTAGAGAATAGGTGGGTCGGGAGGGAAGGGGGTGGATTGTGGAGCTTCTATTACCGTTCCTTGCTCGGGTCGCCTCATTCGGATACGGGTTAAGTGGACGAACGCGAACGAACACCATGGAAGCGAGGGGGAAAGGAGGAACAACAAAATGAAGAGCCAAATATATGTGCATGTATAACGACGCGGTATAGAAAGAAATAGGTAGAGCAAGCTCGCGAGATCGTCGCTTCTCTCTTGTCTTTCATATTCCCGCCACGCCATTTAACACCCCCCCTCCCCCCTCTCCCCCACCCACGTCGTTTATTATTTAACGCATCTGCCCCTCGGGCGCAGCTCACTCAATATATTTCAGCTTTAAAGCTGGGGATCAATCGTTAATTGCGGAACATGTCCCCCTCTCTCTTTCACTCTATGCCTCGTTCTTTGTCATCAGTGCTTTTCCATGTGACCCCGTTCGGCGCAGACTGCGGAGCCCCCCAGTCTCTTTGATTTTTTGTGTTTTTTTTTTTTTTTTTTTATGAATTATTCCCGTAAAAGTTTGTCATTTGTATTTTGCTCGGAACTCTCGTTGGATTACTTGCTATGACGAAGTTGGGAGTAAGTTAGTTACTTATAACTAGAATCGTACTCGTTTTTTTACTCGCCCCGTCCCCCTCGAAGGAGCTGTTGCGATTAATCTGACAACTTCGGTACTGTCAACCTTGTTTTTTACTCTTGACGTTGCGTTTCACTGCGATTCGCCCGCTCGGTGACTTTTCGCAAGCGGCGATAAACGTCGGGGAATATGGCCCGGTCCATATATCATTGATTTACGTGTTAATCGTAGTGAGCCATATTCACCACTCTTACCCTATAGTGATATAACAATATATATAATAATATTATGTACGATAATAGTATATAATAGTATATTGCGATACTAGTTCGTAAAAGCGGATTTTCGGTGAAGGTTGGGAAGTGGCTGCACAAGCCGGGTCGAGCGCTACAACGGCACGAGGCGAAGTCTAGTGGCTGTTGTAGCGCTTGCTACAACAGCCCCGTGCTTGCTGATTATGGCTCTGCGAGCAGCGTGCAATAATTTCCAGAAATCGCACGCAAAGGAGCCGAACTGCGCATGCGTAAACCGATCTGCGCATGCGCCGGGAAATTATTAAACTCATGGATACAAAGCGCCAGATACGCCACTCTCGGCAGTCACGCAAAGTAGCGCTTTTCATTCATGAGTTACATAATAGTACATTACGATACTAGTGCGATAAAGCTTTTTCTGACGAGTGTGAGTTTGCAGTACGAGCCGAAGGCGAGTGTTGCAATCACACGAGTTCAGAAAACGTTTTATGCACGAGTATCGTACGAAATTGCACGCGAAGCGTGCGTAAAACCACATTTTACGCACCGAGTGAAATAAAACTTTGTGGCCTGATCTATGTTTGTGACAATACATTTGTGAGCGGAGTTACGAACTCACGGTAATAAACCATAATTAGAGAAAGCCGGTTACAAGTTTGCGCTGCTGCCGAGATTGTCAGATTTCAATACCCAATGAGAAGCCCGTAATTGTTATTTATTTATAATCGTAGCGTGTTTTATTCGCGTTTTTTTACGTTACCAGTATTGAGTATATCAGTGATCAGTGAAAAAAATTATGCGATGCCGTTTCTATATTAATATCTGGTGCAATAATCACCGAACACATTAATGAAAAAAATTATCATAAATTACTTACTTAACTCAGCTTACTATTTTTATTTCTTATCGAAATTAATTGTATAGTTCTCGATCGCTGTAGTGTAACGTCATATTCGCAGAGTGTTATATGCCAGCGATACAATTTTATGAATGTTGTGTTTCTCTGATAAGATTATGTATGATATCTTTTTTTACAACAATGGAGACGCCCCGACCGCCTTTTTCGCAAAAATTTTAAGCGGATCCGGAGGCGAGTCTACCTTGTTGCACGTCTCGAAAGGATCGCTGGTTGAGTGCTTCGTAGTCCCCAATCATGAATCTTGCCCTACATCGTGGCATGAAACAAGGCTAACGAGGACAACGCCAGCCTAACGTAGATGGTCTCGCTGATCGAAAGTTGAAGTGATTTTAATGATGTTACGTGTAACGGGAAAACGAAGTTAAAGGACCCATTCCGCCCCGCTGTGCCACACTGTGCTAGTGCCATTATTATTTTGTATCTTTTAATAACATTAATAATAATAACAATGATAATTAGTATTATTATTATAACTATTAATGATGGTTAATATAATAATATAATAATATAATTATTATTATTATTATTATTATTATTATTATTCAGGATCCCTCGGTGTGCCTCTATCGCTTTTATTTCACCCCGACAATGAGACCTTTGATTCGATTACGTGCCACTCAGCCACCGGGCTTGTTACGATCTAGCGAAGCTCCGTTCTCCATCGTTCGAGTTTTACGCAGAGCGACAAAGATAGCGTGGGTATACTTTTTTTAATGCTAATGCATTTACAGTTGCACGATTGAATTTCCACCTCTTCTGTATCGCTTCTCTCGATAGTATTCCCTGCTTCGCTGCATGATTCGCGAGTGCCAGGCGATGCACCTACTAGTTAAATGCTGACATTATTTTATACTAGTTGGGAGGTCGTTCAATCTCAGGTACGCCATGATCACACTGAGAGAAGGAAGTAGAAAAAACTATCAAGTTCATGGTAAATTTCAACCTGCGCCACCACTAGCAATGTGTGAAATTTTCACCGCAGCCATAGCAATTTTTACCCAATCCATATGGACAATTTTTCCAGACGGCGGCTTAGCAACATTTTGCGTATTTAGGAATTTCGTGGATAATACTAAGAATATCGTGGATTAAAACAGAATTTCGTGGATTACAACTGAGAGTTTCGTCGACAATATTTTTTTTATATGTATGTACATAAAAAAAATTGATCGAGATAACACGCGGGTATAATCTACAAACCCAAAGCGAATGGTTCGCGACAGCGACCCCACCGATTACTATATTTTCTAGTAAGAAATATTTACGTTCTGGCAAAAGTTACGGAATATTCGGGTAACATTTGCGACAGCGAAAATTATCATATTTTTAACAGAATGTATTCAGTTTAATACAAACCTTTCCCAGGATATCACTGGAATTCTCATATGCCCGAAAGTTCTGTCGGTTTTTACCAGATTTATGTTAATTTCTGTCAGATCCTTCTCTGAGTGCAGACTTTAAACGAGAGCAGACGTAACAGGCGTAACAGTTAGTAGATGGGATAATATAGCAACAAATATCATTGGCGTCATTTCGCTCGATCCTTACAATGTGTGTATCGTTTCTATAAGACAACTTTTATCGAACTTGATGTCATTGATTTAATTTAATTTAATTTAATTTTTGATTGACGGAGTAACTTCTTTACACAGAACTCAAGTTATGAGCCGAAAATACGAGCCACAGAAAATTTGAATATACAACACTACATAATACATAATACCGACTAATATTTTTCGATACAAAATAGCACCTGCCTTGAAAAAAAATTCACTTGCGACCTACCAAAGAAATTCTTTTCACAGAATCGAAATAAGCATCTCTAATTTTTCTTGGGTCATTGATATTTTTTTCAGCGCGATACATACAAATATAAATAAAAGAGAAGCTCTTAATTACAAAAGGATAGATTGATTTCAATTGTTTTAATTTTACACCCTCACGATTCGCCCCTCCACGCAACTGATTCGCTATTTTATCGTTCCATTTTTCGGGCCTCCATACATTTCGCCGATGACGATGCACGAGACCGCACACTGCGTATGCCGAGCGATGCTGTTCGACCTTCGGCGTAAAGCTTTAGCCTTTTCAATTCCTCGAGCGGGAGTCTGCTCCGGATCACCACCATCGGCTCATTGAATGGGACATTTTTCAATCGATCGGTAAAGGGTCTTTCATTTCACGAGAGTGCTGCTTCCAAGCTGCCCGTGTCGTTTCCAGCACCGAGCAAGCTTCACAGACGTTCTATGCCACCAGTGCGCTTCGCACATAACACGCCATCCCGATGAAAGCTCTTCCCCCTATATGCTACATAGCTTCCGGTCTCACCGATCAAGCCTGTTATAGCCATCGCATGATCCAGGCGACGCTTTACCTGTGAACACTGGATTTACAGTTTGATCCACGGGAAGAAAAAACTACCAATGTCTCCGCGTCGTGATCTTTTCTCCGCCTTGCTGGGCTTGAAAAAGTTCTCACTCGCAGTATGGCAAGGGAAAAGTGAATCCAAGAGCCGCAGAAAAAGAATCATTGATCCATCGGCGCCATATTATTTTGTCGAAGCTTCAATTGGTCGAATCGTCACATGGGCGAAAATCATATGGAACCGAACGTAGTCCTTCCGCATCGCGAAACTTTCGAAACTTTCGAAACTTCATTTTTTCGAATCGTTAAATTTCCAAAAATTTAATATTTCGAATCCTCATTTGAGCGAACGTTAGTCTTTGGAAATAGTAATCGGCCGAACGTTATTCCTCCGAATCGTCATTTAACCGAACGTCATTTTTTTTCTAATAATGTTTTCACCGGAGATCGTTTTCCTGAATCATTAAACGTCCAAACGTTGAGTCTCCGAATTATCATTCTTTTGAATAGTATTTGTTGAACATGTAATTTTTCCGAATCGATTCGTACTGACCGCAAGATTTTTTTCGAATTGATATAATAGCAGATCGTCAGACTATTCACGCATATTATTTTGTTTCGTCGTTCGGTTGATTGGCGACTCGGAACAATGACAATTCGGTGACTCGATGTCGGTCGTTTAACAATTCGGAAAAACGATATTCAGTGAAATGATTACACCCAGAACAATAAATTTGACAGAAATAAATTTGACGGCCATCGTTTATTTGGTTTAAGTAAAATATTTATTTGATTTATATAAATACTTATTTAAATTAAGTAAATAATTTCTTAAATGGAATACATATTTATTTGATTTAAATAAATATTTATTTAAATTAAGTACATAATTACGCAAATGAAATAAATATTTCGAATTCGTCATTTTGACGATTAGAAAAAATTAAGTTTCATAAGTTTTACCATTCGGAAGAAGTGCGTTTGGACGCATGATTTTCGGCCATACGTCGATTCGGCCGATTGAAGTTTCGGCAAAGTAATATGGCTCCGATTTATCTCTAGAATCATCGTGTGAAACGTGAACTAAATGATTAATTAATTTACGGAGAGAATTTTGCACCGTTTCTCTGAATTAACGAACTTGCGCGTCTGACATCGCACCTTCTGTGGTATTGAGGCGAACGAGGGTGCTGGCGCAGTCGATGGACGCAAGCGGAGCTACGGGTGAATAACGGGAGATCCAGAGAAGACCAATAGTGAATCAAATAAATGTTTGCTTCGTGTAGCGTTGCTAACAGAAATCAGATCACGTATCTCCCTACCTCGACCTTCATCCCTCTGTCGCAGTAAATTGTACCATCAATAACGAGTGCGCTGCTGCATCGCTGTTATACATTCGAGGCGGACACGTACGCTTAGTACTGGCGTAAGCGTGGTGAATATGAACTATCGCTTTTCCATGGATTTTACATGTTAAATCGAACCAGCATATTCACAACTTTTACCCTCCGTAAAAAATCTTTTTTTTTTGTTTTACAGTAAACTAGCACTTATGTTGACTCGCGCGCTCGCATGGGTCGCATGAGCATGTGGAAATCCACTCCATATGGAACGAAATTTCGGAATCTCCGAATCCATTCCATATTCCATGACAACCGAATTTTCGAAAATATACCATTTGGGATGGATATCCGGATCGAATCGGATCAGATTTTCGATTCGATATGCTAAAAACTGAAATTCCGAAATTATGGAGGGACTCAGCCCGGGAGGCGGAGGGGGGGGGGGGGTGCGGGAGCAAACATCCAAACCATCAAACAAATCCAGTTTTCCAAAATATGTATCAGATTTGGCAAAAGGACTTCGGTCAATAGCCTATGGGTAATATGTATATGTATATCAATATATGCTCACGTCAATCTACGTTATATCATGCAGTGTTCAAAAAATTATACCATCTGGCATACTGTCAATAAATCCACTATTACTACTGCTACTTCTACTATGAAAGAAGAAGATACTTTTGTGTTGCTTGAAGATACTTTTGTGTTGCTGATGAGTTCGCAATTAATGGATTAGCTGCAAACAGATTACTCTCCAATCATCCTCCCTCTTGTTAATCGCAAGCTTATGCTCGATCGTCTAGTGACCGAACAATCCGTTATCCCCTTCAGGTTGCCCGTTTCGTGTACGAATGTTCAGGGCAACAACCTTAAGGAGGGAGTCTCGCTGCGCGCTGACTTCGCATAACTTCGACAACAATAAGAGAAAATTGCAAGTACTTCTTGATGAAGTAAAAATCTGAAAAAAATCATGTATACTAAAGGTACTGAGAAGATTAATTTTGCTTAATAATAATTGCAAAATGTTATTAACAAATTCATAAAACAATTAGCTGGTTAACAAATTACCCGGCAACAAAACTTTTTTTTTATGAAAAGGATTCGTTTATTTTTCTGAATGTGTATGAATTTTTTCAGATTTTTAAGTAATCGACGATTTTTTATTTTTTTATAGAACAAAAATCAACGATTATTTAAAAATCTGAAAAAATTCATACGTATTCAGAAAAATAAACGAATCATTTTCATAAAAAAAAGTTTTGTTGCCGGGTCATTTGTTAACCACTTAATTTTTTGATGAATTTGTTAATAACATTTTGCAATTATTATTATGCAAAATTAATCTTCTCAGTACCTCTAGTATACATGCTTTTTTCAGATTTTTACACCATCAAGAAGTACTTGCAATTTTGTCTTATTGTTGTCGAACTTATGCGAAGTCAGCACGCAGCGAGACTCCCACCTTAAACAACTTCTTCACGAAATTCGATTTGCCGTATATTCGTTGAAAAATAAATAAAAAATGTCTCATTCAGAATAACACTGTTGAACGTGCCGTGATTTGTCTCTGAGGTCGAACCCCGTTCTGCAGTGGATTATTAGTTATCAGTGTACGCAAATGAGAAAGCCTTCTGACAGAGAGTGATAGTAATTGGCTCGATCCCCTCGTATCGCCCTACATCTACAATACATCCCGTTCCATAGCCGGTGCCGTGAAACACAGAGAGCCTCTTGAGAATGAATGGAAACGAGGGCGAGTCGGCGATACCGAGGGTTCCGTAAGATAGCCGAAGAAAAGTGGCGACGGCATGAGAAGTGTATCATAGGGAGGGAAAAAAAAACAAATTGAATACAAGCGGCAACGAATGGAAGGGAGAGGAAGCTGTACATTGTATACCATGTTTTCCGGTCACGTGCTAAGTCTCCGTTTCCGTAAAATCGTTTCTCGTGCGCGACCGGCAGCGGAAGCTTCCCGCTTCGTCCGCAAGCTCCGGTACGTTCTTCGACCCGCATAGCTCATGCTTATAACGGGGCACACTCGCGAGGTCGAGCTTGGCTTTCGTAGTATACTACTTTGGCCTATTTCTCGCGTATGAGAGTCATCCGGCAGGTAAGGCTACGTCGTAGCCCGGAGCCTCACTTGGCTCGACGCCGCTCGTCGTAAACCCTGCCCCGTCATCCGTCCTGCACGCTGATGCCGCAGGCTCGTTGTTATACGGACATGAGTGTGTCCGCGATTCGGCAAACGAAAAATGTCTGTGCGGCCAGAGAAGTCGCAGGGAAGGTTCAATCCGTTTTCTCGGTTTACTTCGAGGTACAATACCGAATGTAAGTCAGTTGTAGCCTGTTGTGGACCTTCGACGATCGATTGCACGATACAGGCAACATAAAACAGGATTTCCAAGCCTGTTGCTTCGAGCATTTTCAAATTCGGAATAGTCATCTGGTTAGAATCTAATGGATAATTCTGTGAAATTTGTGGGAATATTTTTGAAGCATCTTCGAATTTTCTGGGAACTTGTGGGAATATTTTCGAAGAATGGGTAGGGGAGAGCGGGGAAAAATGGGGTAACGGGGCAAAACGGGGTTTTTGGGAAAAAATAAATTTTCCAATCATTTTTGGATCGGACAAGGTGGCAAAACTGGGCAGAAAAGCCTGATGTATCCGATAGGGCGAATTTCGGCATCCAAAAATTATTG
>JAPYZC010007956.1:0-10942 GCA_030522665.1 Ichneumoninae sp. A BG-2022a
ATGAAAACTAATTAATATCACCAAAATTCGAAATAATTCTGACTGTACTATATCTTGAATTATTTAAGAGTGTAAATGGCAGTCGTAGTCGTTTAGTCTCAGTGGTTCCTTTTTTATTCTTATAGATTGGTTAAAACCTTCGACTGACGGAGACACGAGTAAAGCGTTTTGTCCATTCTGCAATGCAACTCTCATTGCGCACAAAAAACAATTGCTAGATCACACTGCATCCAAGAAACACGTGCAGTGTCAAAAAAATCGCAACATTGTTGCACAACTACTGAAGATCGATCACTTTGCGAAAGTGATGCTGTCACAAAAACGGAAAATGACTGAGTTGAAGATAGCTGTTTATGTAGCTGAGCACTCATCTATAAAAGCAGTCGACCATCTCTCACTCGTGATCAAGCAGCTTGACGCCGATTCTCAAGTTCTGCAAGACATTAAATTACACAGAACGAAATGCTCAGCTCTGATAAAAAATATTTGATCACCCTGCATCGCGGAGGATCTCCTCGAGGACATTGGCGATTTATATTATTCGTTGATTATCGATGAATCTAGAACGAATGATACGAAAAAAGTCCTCTGTCTTATGATTCGGTACTGCAGTCGATCGAAGAAGAAAATCGTTACGACATTTTATCGGTTGATCGAAATGGCTGCCGGACTGCTGACGCTATTACCGCAGCGATATTGCAGCAACTAAACGCCGATAACCGAAAGACGGATAAGCTATTAGGTTTGGGAGTAGACGGAGCTAGCATCAACGTAGGCGTAAATCATTCGGTGACGACGATATTGCGAAGCATCAACCCTGACGTCGTCGTGATCAAGTGCATTTGTCACTCGTTACATCTTGCAGCTGAGGAGGCTTGTAAAGTTTTGCCAAGGCATCTGGATTTCATGATTTCGTTAGTACGAAACGACAAATCGAATATGCTGCTGTTTATCGTACTCTCGAAGGGAAGGTCCCTAAAAAGATCGCGAAGCTATCGAATACTCGGTGGTTGGTAAGGCTCTAAGCAGTTGATGCTATTCTTGACCAGTGGGATGCACTTCAGTTACATTTTAAAATCACTGCAAGTAACAAGGAGCGTTGCTATACGGCTTCTTAACTGCACGGGATGTTCTCGAAGCCTGAGAATAAATTATATTTGACCTTCCTCAGTTCGACACTGAAAGGTATCATGGGACTGAACAGATTGTTTCAATCTGATTCCGCCGACCCGATCAAACTGTTTCGAGATTTGAATGACCGTGTGTATTCACTTCTTCAAAGGCTCGTCATCCCGGCGCAATTAAGACGATGTCAGAGTACTGGACACATTGTCCGATGACAATGTGTTTTATTCAAATCTTTATATTACATAATATATATTTATGTTACATATTATGTTTTTTCTGTACATAAATATTTTATCTGTATTAAAAATATAATTTTTAACGAAACCAAATTTTTTTTATATATATAATTTCCTAAACATTGTCGGGGTTCGCAATTGGAACACGAACACCCAACCGAACAGACACCGAATGCGGCCGATTTTGAAAGAATTCTCGGAAATTTTAAATCCCCTGCAAAATCCCCTAAATAATTTTCGCTCCTGTTTGTCCCCTGACACAAGTGAAAAACCCCTAAATCTAGGGGGAAATCCCCTGATCTGGCCACACTGGAAGATACGGTTGATTTTTTTACGTGTCTCTGAGCGTTACTCGACCGGGTCGTCCCGCCATTCTCGGTACGTGAACAACTCGATTACACGCATCAAAAGACGTTACCACGGTTACAAATCGCGATTCGGCGCAACGATTTCCATTCGTTTCCACCGGTCTCGAACGCATCGCGGTACGAGTAGAGCGCAGTTACCAAGCCGGCCGGTATTATCAACCGCCTCCACCGCCGGAACGATCGGCCTTTCCCGATCTCGCGTACCGGCCGTCGCGATCCTATCAACGCCGAAGCGACGCAAATTACCCGGTTTTTGGGGAAGCGCGCGCGCCCAGCTCCGAGAGCTCGCGGCGTCCGGACTCTCGCGACACGCGTAGGGGGAAATGATCGCCCTCCGCCGACCGCCAAGGTTACCGCGGCCGAACTCCGGACCAGACAACCGATCGGGGAAACTATCGCGCGCGTACGCCGGAAAAACGGGACGAAAGGAGGGATGAGCGATCCCGATACCAAGAATATTCGCGCTCCGACTTGGCGACACGACACGTCCATTAAACCGACGAGAAAAATCGGGCTAGATCTCCCGCGACGCGATCAAAGACGCCTCCGGGGGAACACCGTTCAGTCGCTCACCGTTCACCCACGCCGGGACGAAACGGGACACGCGACGCCGGCGCGAATAAAGAATTTACTTGCTGGAATTGCGGGAAAGAGGGACATCGATCGATCGGGTGCCTCGCTCCGAAAACGGTTTTTTGTTACCGATGCGGGAAAAAGGATGCGCGAACCACCGACGATCATGAGTGTCCGGGAAACGCGCATCGGAGCCTAGCGTGAGCGCGACGGTGGCTCCCAAAAACCCTGTTTGAGCGTTGCATGAGAAGGTATAGATATATAGCGTAGCGGGTAGAAATAAATCGTTGATAATCACAATTTATAATAAAGAAAATAAGCCTTTATTTTCACAACAGAAAAGATGGTATATGTATAGAAAATGCACCGTGCACTGTGCTTGAGATTGGCCGATAATAAGATTGAGCGTCCCGAGTAATGTTCTAAATTAGATGAGAATCGCCGAACTTCTCGGGTGAGAACAATGTGCGACGCGCAATATCGCGAGCACCTGTTGAGCGCCTGAGCCACTCCGGCACGAACACGAGATTCGAGATTCCGAGAGAAGCACTCTAGACAGTTCCGTGAGCAAATAACGATCGCGATTAAACACAGATACGTTCCGAACTTGGTGATGTACCGAATGAGATGAACCGATGAGCTTAACGTGAGAATTTCCGAATTACTAAATGAGAACGTCGTTAGCACGTGTGAGCATGATCGCGGCCATTAACGAAGATTAACCGGGAAGACGCCGGTTGCACACGGCACGACGGCATCTTCCTATGTCGCGCGTGCGCGAGCGTCGCGCGTGAGCTCGAGCGAGAGCGTCCGGAAGATGCTGCCACTCGGCAGCCGCCCGGCTGCCTCGACCAACTAAGCCGAGACGGCCCATTCCCGAACAGACCCGATACCGGTCTCTCCTAACGCGCTACCGACCTTAGTCGATTTTCCGGACATTCCAAAATTATTAACCGAATATTTCTGTAGCCCGCTCCGTAGCTCGCGTAATAAGATGGTTCTACTCGTCGTGGTAAAATTAGGGGAACACCTCGTGCCAGCTATCGTAGACAGCGGGTCTACGAGCACGTACCTCGGCAGAGGGGGACTCGCGATCGCTACCGAGTTGGGATATCTTCCCCGGAGTGTACCTCCAGCCTCCGCGACTATCGCCGACGGAGGTCAAATTACATGTGACGAGGAAATCGACCTAACCGTAACACTCGAGGAACGCGAGCGGCCCATCGTAGCTCGCGTATTTCCGTCCTTACCGGTACCTTTGCTACTCGGCTTAGACGCACTTAGTATTTTTGAGATCGTCGTTAAATTTATGGGAAGCGACTCTGCCGCACACGCGAATATTCTCCTCGGTATTTCCGATCTCGAGCGTAGTGAGAGCGAGCGGCTCTCGACTTTTCTCAATCACGAGCTCCCAAAATTTCGGGCCGCGCCGGGACGAACCGAGTTAATTACTCATCATATCGACGTCGGGGATAGCGCGCCGATCAAACAACGGTATTATCCCGTAATCCCGATAATTCGCGAAGCCATGAACGCCGAAGTCGACCGGATGCTCGAAGCCGGATTATTGAGCTCTCGAATAGTGATTGGTCTACACCGATCGTAAAGGTGAAGAAACCGAATAACACCTACCGGTTTTGCTTCGATTTTCGCAAGGTGATCGGAGTCACGAAAAAGGACGCCTATGCGCTTTCGTATATGAATCAAATTCTCGATCGGTTGCGTTCGGCGAAATATATTTCGACGCTCGACTTAAGCCAGGCCAGAGAACATAGAAGTATATGGAAGCGTAGGTCCCGTGTTAACTTTTGGCACAGAAAAGATAGTTCCGATTTCCGGCTGTAGTTGGCGCCGCTATGTATCGGTGTGCCCAACACACGCGAAGAATCTCAAGCAACGCCCCTCGCGGTTGGGCGTGTCTTTGAGTTCGCACTGATGCTTCGAATATTTTAATATTTCCCTACAAACAGCACTCTATGCAAGATTAATACAATTTCCGAGTATTTCCGAGTGAGTTGGTGAGCGAGCAGTCAAAGGTCTTTCTTTTTGTTTTCCTAACCGGGGTTCAATTCCGTCACACGCAATATTTTTTTTCTTGTCTTTCCTTACTGCAACTATTTAAATGACAGTATTTTTTTTAGCATAAAATTAAATAGACAATGTAAATTACATTCTTACTTAAACCGACATTGAACAAGTTTTTGCGGTGGCGTGAAGAAATTAAGCATTCGCAAATCCAATTAGCAAAGCAGCGGCCTCGTGACTTTTCATTAACTTCCACACATAGGTTACCAAGCGAGCCAGTGCCCCAGTGGATGAGGGCTCGTTCGCGTTGGTCCGCCGGCGTGTGCACTTCACCTGGCTTCCTAACGAGAACTATTTCGAGACGAATAATAACCCAATTACACATCGAGCCTCGGAGAGAGCATCAATAGTATTGTGCCTGTTTAAGTATACAGAAGCAGCAACAAACCCGATATATAGTGTTAAACAGTCATCAATATATACAAAATCTCGCGAGCCGCGACGCGGCGAGCGAACCTAACCTCATATCACGCCCAGAGGCGGTGGCAGCAGACACCACGATTATTCCTCAAAATGACCTGAATACAATTAGCGAGCAACCTTCTCAGGGTAAACCCTGGGAAATCCCTCTACCTAGTGATACAATTGAAGTGGACGAAGAGGTAATTCCAGTTTCACTCATAACCTCCAAGGAGGGAAAGGCAAACAAAAGGAAAAGTTTCAATGAAGAAGAAGATTCACATCCAGTGAACAAAATAATAAAAGCAAGCAGCATGGCCAACGACGGCGATGTTATGGAATCCGAGGAAGGAGAGCTACAGTTCCCCTCTTCGCAGGAAGATATTCGACTGCTACTTGTGTCACAGCAAAGGCAGATCAAGGAGCTAATGCACCAGACGAAGGCACAACAAAGTCTAATATTCACGCTGCAACAAAAACTGCAAACGAAACCCCCTCAGAAACCGAAAATACCGTCTACCAGGAGCAACAGTAATACAGCTTCATTGGATTCGATCGGCAGAGATTCACTTCCATCGGGCAGCGGAACGGGGATGCAGAAATCCCAAAAGACGGCCTCAGGTAGTCAACTGACATCGAACACACCAAAATCGAAGACGAGCATAAACGCAGCGATAGCTTCGGGAGCGCCGCAGCATGGCAGAGAAAAGCCACAGCACCCTCAGGACATAGGCAGGCAAATGCCAAGCGAGAAGACGGAAAAGATTCCGCCAATAAACATAACAAGCGGGCGTCCGCAGGAAACGATTGAGTTAATTAAATCTAAGGTCAAACTGGTAGATGAGTTTTACTCGAAACGTCTAAGTGACACGAAACCTGTAATTTTCACGGAAAATCTCGGGGACTTTAAACAAGTCCCGGCTCAGCTAAAAGCGCAGGATGTAGAATACTATTCTTTCACGCCAAAATCGGAGAAATATAAGTCGTACATGCTTAAAAATTTAGAGGGGGATTTTTCGGACGAGGATATTCGGTCAGAGTTAAATAACCTGGGTATTGAGGGCCTTCAGTTTTTCAAAGTCACGCGTTTCTCGACAAGAAAATCTATAGCCGCGAACAAGAGTCTTCCGATGTTCGTTGTGCTACTAACTCCCGAGAGCAAAGGAGCGAATGTCCACCAGATTAAAAGGCTCCTTTATCAGCAAATAACTTGGGAAAAATTTAGAAAACCCGACAGAACGCAATGCAAACGATGCCAGGGTGTAGGGCATGCAGCTTCGAACTGCAACAAAAAACCGCGATGTGTCAAGTGCCTGGACGAGCATCCGATGGGGGAATGCCCAGTCAACAACGGTACGTTAGACATCAACGATCCTCAGTTCGTTAAAGCCAAATGCGTACTGTGTAAAGGTGAAGGTCACCCTGCGTCGTACAAAGGTTGCCCACGCGCGGTAGAGCTAAAAAAGAAAATACAGCAACGAGTATCGATAGCCTCAAACAAAAGACAAAACAAGCTATCGCAAATAGCAAAACAAGTAAACCCGGAGTTTTCGTATAGCGCGGTAGCGGCCGCTTCGACATCTCATGCGCAAGATAGAGCATCCAATCCAGGTGTCCGGCCTCAACAACTCAGAAATAAGATTTCGGGTGACATCCCTCAGATTGAATTTTTCGAGAGTCTAAAAGCTGAAATTAAGAATATCACAGAATACTTGGGCGCGATAGCCAGTAGTGTTGCGGTAAACTCCAGTAGAATCGACGCGATTTTCCAAGCGCTCGATATAGACTCGTACAATACCATTCAATAACAATAACATATCACAAAAATACACGTTAGCTGACGAACTGAGCTTAATAGCAATAAATGTTAACTCGCTAATCGCGAACCAAAGACGAGCCACGTTACTAGACCTAATTCAATCACAAAATCCGGACTTTGTGTTGTTAGGAGAAACTAAATTAAACGACAAATACAATATCTCGTTTAGCGGATATTCGGTTCTCCGCTCGGATCGGCGTCATTCTTCTCAGGGTGGAGGCACGGCCTTACTAATTAAAGATTCATTTAATTTCACGAGAATTTACCCAAATAGTTTAGTGAAAAACGTATCCCTGGAAGCCACGGTAGCCGAAATCAAGGGCGCCGATAATAAGTCTATCTTGGTGATAGCTGCATACGCTGCTGGAAACCACAAGAAAGAATTTATCGTTGAATTAGAAGAACTATTCAAAGAACTAAAGCTAGAATCAACATCAAAATATTATGTTCTAGCTGGTGATCTTAACGCACGTCATTCGGACTGGCAAAATATAACAAACAACCCAAGAGGTGTATCGTTGAAAAAGTGGATAGAAAAGAACGAAATCGGCCTCCGCGTTAATTTCGCAGGTTCAGAACTACCTTCATATCCCAGAGGGAATTCCTTCTTGGATGTATGCATCGCTGATAGTAGGCTCAGGATCACAAACTTATCTCAGGCGGGCAGATTAGAAACTTTGAATTATGACAGCGATCACAACGCTGTAAAAATAATTATCACGAAAGACCAACCCTTCCGATTGGAGAAGGCCCCGGAATCGCACCGTTACAACTTTAATAAGATAAACTGGGTTAAGTTCAAAAAAACATTACTTGAATGCAACTCACTATCAATACCGTCCATTAGAAATATCTCCAACGAAGAAATAGATAGCGCATTGAATTCTCTTGATGAAGCGATATTGCTAGCAATAGACAAATCAGTACCAAAAATTGAAAAATTCAACTCTGCGGAATCATATATAAACCCTAACATTCAGAAATTGCAAAAACATAAAAGTTACTTAATTTCAAATATAAATAGGCTGTACAAAGCAGGAACAACTAACAATTTGGTTAAAATAAATATATTAAAGGGATTGCTGAAGAATACAAAAGATAAATTAAAGGAAGAGTTCTCCAAGTCGATCAGCAACTACTGGAATAATAAAGTAAAAAACATTGCATATAGGGACACAAAGACGATGTTCCCTCAAGTGAACGCGATCTTCCGCTCCAAAGGCCGATCTGAAATTCCAGCGCTTACTATCCCACAAACAAAAGTATCTCTAATTAACGATGCCGAAATTCCCATAAACTCGCTTCCTCAAGATCAAAATAATAACCTAGTAGTGGCAAATCCGCAACACAAGCTCAACGTTATTGGAGCGCACTTCGCGGCTGCGAATAATCAAAATGCCGAGCTTGGCAACCCACGATTCTCTGAAATAGTCATGAGTGTATATAGAGATTTGGAGGTAGATATATCAGCGGATATAGTTAATAGAATTTCGGTAACGTCATTCTCTGATACGAATTATGCGTACGCACCCTCAGACGACACAGTGAAAAATTATTTCATTTCCTGCGGAAATCTAAGGAAAATATTTCGAAATCTGAATAACAAGCGTTCATCTAGCTTCGATGGTATCCCGAATATTATCCTGAAAAACCTTCCGGCTGTAATTATCTTACAGTACGCGATACTTTTCAATAACGCACTCAATAACAAATATTTCCCAGATAAATGGAAAATTGCCAAGGTAATTGCTCTAAAGAAAAAAAATAAAGATGGTGCGGATCCGTCGAGTTATAGACCCATTAGTCTACTACCAAACATAAGCAAAATATTTGAAACAGTAATTAACCAATCTATCCTAACATTCTGCGTTGATAACGAGGTTATTCCGGACCAGCAATTTGGATTTCGACACAAACACTCGACCCTCCACGCAGTCACGAAATTTTCATCAGATGTTTACTGGGCGCTGAACAGCAATAAATGTGTAGGCGCCTGTTTTATCGACCTTGAGAAGGCGTTCGATACAGTGTGGCTAGCTGGATTGTTTTACAAATTGCTGAAAAAGAAATTTCCTGTCCATCTCATTATGATGTTATGGAGTATGCTCCATGGTAAAAGATTTTTTACATGTGATGGTATATTGATCTCCAGTATACCCTTTCAGGTTACGAATGGCCTGCAGCAGGGCACGGTCAATTCTCCGATTTTATTTAATTTGTACACATGCGGCCTCCTATCTCTATTCGGACTAAATGATAATCCTAATAAAAAAGCCATAGCGTTTGCAGATGATCTGCTGATTTACGCGTACGACAAAAAAGTATCTGGTGTGCAACAGCTGGTCCAGGACTTGTTTAACAAAATTAGCGAATACTTTCACACGTGGAAGCTTAAGATAAATGTTCTAAAATGCGAAACTATTTTATTTAAGCCTAAACTTATACACACCTGTGCGGAGGTAAGAAGAAACTGGCGAAAATTTAAAATAAAAGAAAAAGGCCCGGAGGGACGTGCTATCCCGCACAAAGCGGCAGTTAAATACTTAGGTATAACGATTGACGAAAATATGAACTTTAACAAGCATGTGGAGACTCAACTGCAAAAGGCGAAAATAGCTTTTAAAATCTGTAGCCGCCTCTTCTACAATAAGCAACTGTGCACAAAAGTGAAGACACTCTGCTATCTTCTCCTAATTCGACCAATCATTACCTACGGCGCACCGATTTGGTTCAACATTAATGCGGGGCGAATGGAAAGGATAAGACTATTTGAAAGATTTTGTCTGAGAGCATGCCTTAATATGTATAGATCGCAGCGTTCGAACTTTACGAGACACTTCAGAAACCTGGAATTATATAATATAGCAAATACGCATAGAATAGACCTACACATGCTTAAACTCATTCGTAATCATATTGTCGCTTCTTCCAAAAACAGAGCCAATAGTTTAATTTATGGACCGTTCTATCCTCAAACCAAATACCATATGATAGCAGCAGTATCTGGATTCGTCCCACCTGAGGCATTCATTTACCTAGACTCAAAAGGATACATACAGGATGTAATCAAAATCCCCACCATATATCACATCAAAAGAGGCCCGAACCAAAAAGCATTTCTCTACCCAAGCAACACGGTTTGTACTGTAGACAATAACGAGATAATGTTCGACATGGCACTACCAAACAGAGACAAAAAAGATAACTATCTGAATAATATTAAAAAATACTGGTGGAGAGAACATCTTGATGAGTAGGCAATAAGCTCCGAAATTAGATAAGATTAGAGAGTAGACGCAGTAATGCGAAGCGGTCTGGGTACAGACAATGTACATGTTAGTCCTAAGTTGTACATAGTGTAAATAGTATTTAGTCATTTTATGGTTATTTTTTATTTTTATTTTTATATATATATATTTTTTTCTCTTGCTTACAATCAGTCTCTTACTGAAAGCTCCAAAACTTCTTCGTAGTTTTCCCACTATTACAGTGTTTCTACGAATCTAAGGTAAGACATAGATCAACAATATCACCTCACGGTGATATTGTTCCACGGCTACTGAATACTCAGAGATTCAGTTTTACAGTCATATTTAATCGACGAGTGCTGACATCAGCCAGGTAGATTGTAAGTTTATTATGTCAAGCTTGAACGGTTCCTTTTTTTTCGGTTTGTACCTCGTTTTCCCGATTTATGTGTATGTTATCCCCCTGTATTGAATAAACGAAGATTAAAAAAAAAAAAAAAAGTGGATGAGGGCTCCGCTTCATGACTGGACATCCATGGTTCGATACCGTCACCATGTTATTTTTTTTTTCTTTATTATTTTTTTTTAATCTCAATGTCGCTACAAACAAATGCGAAATGCATTTGTTTGTAGCAACATTGAGACGCAGCATCGCATTATAGTTAAAATACTTATTATCGTGGCGCAAATTATTTCAGTATAATTTGTGAAAAGTTTCAAAATATACTTTCATCTCGTATTTGGCGAAAATTATAAATTAAACCTGTTGATGATTGCATATAAATAATGAATTATTATGTAGGATTCTGGACCTCTATTTAATACTAAAATTATATACTTAAACAGCCGCTCTGGATACTTTCGCGCCTGCAAGAAAAAATGTTTTATTCGCTCTTAGCTAATGTCAACCAACATGTGTTTTAAAAATGTATTAACATATAATCTGTCCGAGACATAAACAATATATAATCTGTGGAAGCATGTGAACATGTTGGTTAACATTACTCGATGGAAACCACGGGAAGGTAGCGAATATCTTCCATCAGGAAGGGATGGGTAATAAGAAGGAAGGAACAGGAAATAGGT
>JAPYZC010007957.1:0-15477 GCA_030522665.1 Ichneumoninae sp. A BG-2022a
TCTATATGAAAAATGGAATAGAAATGCGTGTAATTTTCTACGAGACTCGATAATAATTGTGTTGAATAAAAAACATAAATATCACCGGATTGAATTTTTCAGAATGGCTTTGCAATGTTTATGCCTGAGCCAAAAATCATTTAATAAACACTACAGTCGTGCTGCCTTAATATTCAATCGGAGGCGTCTCAGCGCTCCTGTGAATGCATTCCAGCGAATCAGCGTTACATATTTCCAGCCTTAATTAATAGCCCGGGGCGATTCCAGTACGATAATGAATTAGAATTCGGGCCAACGCCGCCAGGTATAGGTGTCGAACTCTCCCGGCAAAACCCGACTCGGTCGTCGAAGACCACTTTCACCGCGTGTGGGTGAATGAAATTTAGCTCGAGAGCCACATCCGCGTCATTTCTCGTCCTCGGAGGAGCGCGCACGGACATAGAATTTCGCTGGTGTCTGCGTAGCGTCCCATTAGAACGTTCGCCGTCGTGTCGCCATAATATTCGTGAAATGTTCTGCGGTACAATTTTTTTATGCCACTCGGTTTCCACATTGTCAAAGCAATTTCTCTAGAGACCGTCACACTTATGTACCGCAACCTACTTATTAATGAACCCGCATTTTTTTTTTGTACAATTAAAAATAAAATTTAACTAAAAATGGTACGTGCTCCAAAATAATAATGGCATGTCTAGCCATGACATTATTATCATTTTTTTAATATCGTCAAAGGTACTGAACATGTTTTTAAGGCGACTTGTATTTATTTTTAAGGTTTGGGATAAAATTGCTCGGCGAGATAATTGTTGAGAGCGGGGCGGTTATTGTAGAAATCTACCGTTATCCACATCGCGAACGACGTGAGAGGCCCGCGGTAGTTTTCTCCTTTATTGACGGAATCACGAGAGAGTTCGACGCCGATCAGGCAGAAATTTTACTCCAACCGCCGGAAAATCGGAAATCGTTCGATTCTTGAATTTTAATTCTGTAAGTCACCGAAATTGTATACGAATCGCCCCAACGAACCTTTATCGTTTTTATAAAACCAAGAATATTATGTTGGTATAGTTAATAAAATACTTTTTTAATATGACACTACCTAAGTGTATATGAGTGACCGATGGATTTGTAATTTTTAAATCTCTGAAACCGAAGATTTTATTTTTTCACCAAGATTGTAGCCCGATTTAAGATTTAATTCGATTATTAATTTTTCCGTAAACAGATTTCGTGATGTTTATAATTTTTTTTATTGTAAAATCACAAAAACTTATTTAACTCGAGTAAACTTCGAGTTAATCTGGTACAGGAATGGACTGACACTGAATAATGGTTGCTAATAAATTCAACAAAAATCGATCGAGAACTTTCATTGTCATGAAATCTCGAGATTTTAGCATTTCACGAGAAAAAAACGCATTATGTCTCTCACACTACCAAATCGCGATCGGTCGAGTTCAAATTTGACAAAAATGTTCAAAATAGTGAACGCAACTCGAAGATTGAGTTTGACAAAAATCGGAGCATCGATTCAAACCGAATATTAAAAAATGATCCCAAACCAATGTATCCGAGTTAAACGAAGTGTGCAAATCGTTCATGAACTCATTACCAGAGTATCGACGAATACGGGTGCAGATTCGATTTGCACATTGTTTCGTTTTCTTTTCACCTCATTCACATGAGGGAAGCGGAAATTATTTAACAAATTTTCTCGTAACTGGTGCTTCGTGAACGACGCAAAATCAAATAATGAACCATTGTGCAAATAAAATGTGCACCCTTTGTTACTCCCCTCATTGCAACCTCAATTTAGTAACTTCAATGAAATATTGCCACAAGCTTACACGGCACATATGTGGAGTTCACGAGTTATCGCTTTGCATAACGACTATACAATTCCGTCCGAATCGGCGCAGTTTTCCGTAAGAGAAAGTGTTTTGCCGTTTCGCGTGAACAAGCTGAAACACCGCGAACGAGATCTTCTTTTGGGCGTAACGAGGCCGCCTAATTAACCGCGATGAAAGAGATGCACCTGCGGCGGTGGGGGCGTTTGAATTGCCGCGGTTCAAGTGGCGTGCATAATATATACATATCTCATTCGCGATGCCGTGGGAAGCTTTGCGTCGAAAAAGTTGATCGACGAACTCACGTCCCAGCATCAACAATGTCGAGAAAATTTCATACACGAGTGAAGCACGCGAATTTTCTTTCACACGAAAGTATGATGCGCTTCCGCGCAGTTGTTATATTTTTTTGCTCTTTCCCGCGGAGTTCGCGCACACACGAGAGTTACATGCAGGTCGCATTCCTCGTGCTCGCGAGAGTTCGACACTCGACCGGACTGCCTTGGTGTCACCTTACGTTTTGTGTTCAACGCGTGACGATTATCAACCGGCACGGGACGGATACGGATGGAATTTTGAAAAAGAAAAAGGCGACATTCCGACCGGTGCCCGTTACCCGATCACGAGGCCAAGATCGATCGGTCGAGAAAAATAGATCTCGGGCCGGTGTACATCAGAGCTGGACAAAGTACCAAAAGATACTTCGAGTGCAAAGTACACTGAGAAAATCTTACATAGTAAATAGTTCCCAGGGGGGACGTCTATATTTTACAGTTACGACAATGATAAAAAATTATAGTTGTAACTATGATTATAGTTAAATCAATTGAATATATACTATCACAAACTATCTACATAGACGTCCCCTCTAGGAACTAGGAACTAGGGGACGTCTATATTTTACAGTTACGACAATGACCAAAAATTATAGTGGTAACTATGATTATAGTTAAATCAATTGAATATATATTTTATCACAAACTATCTACATAGACGTCCCCTCTAGGAACAGGTATTTCGTTACAGTAGGAAATACCATCCTTTTTACTTAGTGTACAAAGTATCGCAAGCACTTGAGGCATCAAGTGCTCTTTGTACACACTTTTTTCCAAGTACTTTTAGCAATAAGGTTCGTAGCGTTAAGCTTTATCTAGGCTTTAAAAAAAAGTGGAATGTAATTTGCACATGGCTTCCGCATTTTTTACAACGTTACGCGTAGCTTTGTCTATGAGAAACTTCGTTGATAATTGAAACGCTCAAAGTTTAACACAAAATTAATTGCAGAATATTTTTTGCAATAAATTTTGTATTAAACTTTGCAGATAACTTAAATTTGTGGACCGACTTCATCTAGGGGAAACGTTACTTCCGGTTTCAAAGTTTCATTTTTCGACCGGAAGTGACGTCACCTCAGGGAAAACGTCACTTACGGTTTGAAAATTTTATTTTTCGACCGGACGTGACGTCATCCAAGGGAAACGTCACTTACGGTTTGAAAATTTTATTTTTCGATCGGACGTGACGTCATCCAAGGGAAACGTCACTTCCGGTCGGAAAATAAGATTGCGATCGCGAACGAAGCGGTGCTTGTTCAGCCCAAGAATCACATTAAATGTTATGCTTTATAAATTGTACGATCCGTGTTGGTCACAATCGAGGATTTCGAACAACGAAATACACCGCACCGTACAGAACCTTTATAACCCATTTGTAATATCATTATATATAGATAATCTATGGAGATTGAGCTCTTAGCTTATCGAACTATCGATTCCGTGTTCTCTAATCTCTTCGACGCGTAATCCCTTTATCCGACATATGTTCGCGCCGAGTTATCTTCAATATTGACTCGCAGACCCGAGGGACCGAGCTTTATAGTTGGTTAGATCGGACTAGTGTGTGCACAGCGCGCTGCCGGGGGATTTACAGGCGCGTTACACCCTTTAGAACGCGCGACGATGCCGGGGATGAGACAAGCTTATATCTCAAGAGCTCTTCGTCGCATGCACGCGCACAGCGACGGTGCGCCCCGTCGATGAGTCTCGGGGGAGAGAGTGAAAACCGAGAGGATCAACAGAGGCGTAGGTCTATTTCTCTCGCTTCGATTAGCTTCGTGCGCAAACAGCGAGCCGCGACGCAGAAGCTCCTCTCCCTCGTTGCTCATTCACGAGATCCGTTTGGGGCGCAGCCTGCGACTCAAGGAGGAAACGAAGTAAATAAGGGGCTGTTGGCTGAACATTTTCACGAGCCAACGGACCGCACAACCTACTTCTCTCCCTATCCTTCGCTCCTCGACATTTACGCATCGCCCTATCGTCCCGTTGCATTGTAAATTCCGAATCGTAATTCTCGTCCTTCTCCACGTCGAAGTTCGAACCGTGAGAAACAAAAAATTCGGGATTACAAAATCAATGGGTACGAAATCAATTTAATAAATGAATGTTTTTTCATAATTATTACATTTTTTCATCATCCATAATTGGGACATTTTTTATTATTCATAGTTATGAAATGATAATTAATTAATTAATTTCACTAGCCTCTGCAGAAAATAAACAAAGTTTGTACTTTTTACGACAACTTATTGTCCACAAACGTCCACAATTTTTTATTTGTTAATTTTCCGATCGCACCGTTCGGTCCCAGTTTTGCAAATAAAAGTATAAACTAAAAATGTTGGTGACACGGGAAATAAGAGGATAGTTTTGTATCTTCAAAGCTAAATAAAAAAGTCTCAGAGTTATTTAACAAAATTATTTTTACGAAACATTGTATTTCGAATTTGCGAAATAGCTTTTTATTGCGTATCGTTTTACGACGTATTAATCGACTTTTACTTTTCGATTTGCAGATTATCGACAACGCGGCGTATAAATGTAATGCAAGCCCGTTTTTCGACACTCTCGCACAAAGTCTCGAGTTTACGACATTTCACACTTGTTCAGCAAATGTAGGAATCGATTCCGAGGGCATGTGAAATAATGGGCAGCTTCTTTGTAACACCAAACTTTAATGGGCACAACGATATTGCAGTCTCGTAGCTGATCGTTGACTGACCAAACTCTCCTCTGTTAAGAGCATGTGAAATACCGTGGCAATAAAAACTGTAATCAACTTCTCTACACCGGGCGAGTGTTCACAGTCAAAAGAAAAGTCTCACCTCAGTCTGGCGTGATATCCGCTTTCGATGAGATTTTTCTTTTGATCGTCACTGCCGGGATTCGTGGAAAAAACTCGATCACAAGTTTCGTGACCAACTCGATCCGCTCGTCACCATTCGGGCTCGCGGAACACTCAATTTATCTCGGTCCTACATGGATGACATATTTGCCGATGGTGGAAAATACGTTCGAAATGCTGATATTATTAATAACAACATTGTTATTATCGTTTGGACCAAACATGGACTTTTTGCTGATGAACACGATTGAGAGAGAACGACCGACAATTGATTAACTGCACCTAAAAAAAATCCAAAACATTCAGACAGTGGCGTGGAAAAAAATTGAAAAATTCGTATTATTTATGGCTGTAATTCAAAAAAAATCTTACTATCCATTCTCAGGGTCCGTTTATAATATGCGATATGCTTTATTTTCAGAAATATGTCATGTCGATATCTATAACAGCTGTTGAAATATCGTGCGCCGACTAAAGTGTAATTTTGAAAAAATCACGATCGGAGTTCGCACGTACGTGGACAAAGATTTGCACCGCTCTGCATTTTCCGCTTTCCCATTCGTAATTTTGGGAACTTCTCACTAAACTTGACGAGAAAAATGTTTTCAACGTATGTAAGTATTTAATGCATAAATATTTAATAACATGCAAAAGAAAAATTGTTCGTTTTTAAAATATTTCAAACGTTCCCTGTCCCCTTAAGAACACACCCCACAACAGAAAGCATAACGAAGCATGAAAAAATTGCGTAAACGCCAAAAAAAATTAAGCCCGCACTTTACTAGCGCGGAGTGCTCCAACCT
The DNA here is from genome assembly GCA_030522665.1 of Ichneumoninae sp. A BG-2022a. NCBI lineage: Eukaryota > Metazoa > Arthropoda > Insecta > Hymenoptera > Ichneumonidae > Ichneumoninae sp. A BG-2022a. Next base: position 5,831 of record JAPYZC010007957.1, read on the forward strand.
CCTTAAGAGTCACCGTACTTTGACGAGTCGGTAAAGGGCCTTGGCAGCCGCCGGAGCGCGCTACGAAATCCGGTATCTCGTTAAAGTCCTTTATATCTTCAAAACGGCTCGACAAAAACATTTATAAAAAAAAAATCGTACAGCACCGCCGCCTCGAAGCGTCAATGCTTGACCTACATCGCATATATTATGGGTCACTGCAAAATATATGTCTGAAATTGTTTTCGCACAGGAGTAACGAGAAGCTCTCAGCTTTTAGCGTGCACCAAACCCACGACCGAGGGTGGACAGTTCCGCGACGTACGACTATCCAATGTTACATATACATTTACAAAATAAAATAAATTAATTAAATAAATAAATAAATAAATAAATAAATAAATAAATAAATAAATAAATAAATATAGACGCTTTTATTTGTGAAGCAGCAATTCCCGTACAAACACTACAAAAATCAAACACAGAGAAATCAGTTTCCCGTCTACAGTCAATACATCTCAGGTGTTTCTTAACCCTCACTCCATGTAGGGGGGTCGTTTTTGTCCGCGGAAAAAAGCGTTTTTTCCGCGCATTGCTTGATATTTGATAAAATATTTTTTATTTAAATAGCAATATCCGAAAAATTCCTGTTCGCACTTCAAAAGGACATTCTAAGGATCAACAATGAATTTTTTCAGATTTTTCTATTAACAATTGTGGATGTGGTAGCGCGCCGTGGGAAACGACCCCTTACATGGAATTAGGGTGCCGAAAACACCTACACGGAGTGAGCGTTAAACTATGGCATAACAAGAAACAGCGTCGCGAGAGAACTTAAACCATTGCTACATAGTCCATGACTATTAGTACTATATTAATAGTACATTCGTTGCGACTTACTGTTCCCTGCTTTATCAATCTTTAATTGCGTTTTTCCCATTTTTTAAATAAATAAAAAAATAAACTAAAAAACACAACAGCTAAAAAGACATTCGAGCTCCCTGCTGTGAGAAGCTGCTTCGCATCAAGGTCAGCGATATTTCGAATCATGCATCTAGCAAACATCCTAACAGTTGCACCAAATTTAACAAAGCCGAGTCAGCAGTGTCAGCACAAGTCCTACGCTTTTGGTAAACCGGAGCAAAAATGTTGTGCATTAGAACAAAAGTTTTATATTTTTAGTGTATTCCAGTAAACTAAATGATATATATAGAAAAAAGTACTATTTTTAAATTTTGTAAAAGGGTTCATCCCGTGAAATAAATAAATAAATAAATAAATAAATAAATAAATAAATAAATAAATAAATAAATAAAATAAATAAATAAATAAACAAACAAACAAATAAATAAATAAATAAATAACTACAGCGCTGAGAATAGCAAATTTTCCCGGATCCTGTGGCCCAAGGTCCTCTCGCTCCATTCCGCCAGCTCCCTTGTTCCCATCGTTCTTCCAGGTACACGTACTAATAGTGTCGTTCCTCGCCGGACGCATCGCGCGCGCGCGCACACACATACATTAATCCCACCGCGCATAAAGCTACATATCTGCAATCGACAAAAGTTCGAGTTGCATTTTACAATACGCCCGACGGTAGACCTCGGCCCTCGGTGTAACTTCGATAAAGAGAGACGAAGAAGCTTTTTCGGTTAAAAATCATGCGAAAACCGGTTGTGTCGCCGCGCCGTGTAGAAGAGTTCTCCGCGAGCGGTTTGCAGCATATGTACTCGGGCTCTCGGTTCTGCCGGTGGTGCTGCCGCTGCAGCGCTCACCCGCACGGTCGAACTGCATCGGCGCTCGCCGGGTACACACGTACTCGTACTACTTGCCGCTCGCTCGTATGGCCGCGGACTCTGAAACGACTGTGCGGCTGCTGCATGCTCTCAGAGAGCCCCCCCCCCTCCCCTCCCGCCCCGTCGGGCTGCAACACGTACGTTCCAGGGACGCTGGTCACCTTTACGCGTACACACGCGATATATATATCTACATACACAGCAACATATATGTATCGATACATACATAAGTGCATGTATCGATATAAATATGGATTTTTCGTCGCGTCACAATATACATGTACACTGTAAAAAAAATTGTAAATTGAACGCACCGGACCGGAACTTTATATGCAAAAAAAACTGCTACATTACATTAAATTAATTAAATTTAATTTAATGTACAATTGTGATGAAAAATTAATATAAAAAATGAAATAAAGTACCTTTACATTAAAATTGAAGTAAATTATATAAAATAAAGTATTGCTAATGTTAATAGACTGGATATTAACTTTCTCATAACAATGTCACATGAAATTTGATGCACCAGTTTTTGCGTCGAAACTTCCAGTCCGTTACATTAAATTTTATACATTTTTTGTGCAGTCTTTATATATAGGTACGCATATCCGCACGTATATCGGATGCGTATTAATGCATAGGCCGTAACACGGAGATATTCCGGAACGAAGGTGGCGAGCGCAGCGGCTGCGGGTACACCGGGGGAGCCCAGGCCCGCTGTTACGGGTATGGGCAAGCGAGCCACAGCCAGCCAGGCTGGCGAACGTAGGGGCGACCGGTGCGGAGGCGGCCAGGCATCCAGTCGAGCCGCGTACGCCGCAGCGTCAACACGCTCCCGTGTGTCGTTCCTCGTTCGAACGATTTTCCACTAAAATAACAAAAGCACCGAAACGAAAGAGAACACAAAAAGAAAGGGAAATCGAATTAAAAGAGATTGTCGTAGACGGACGCAGAGATTCTTTGATATAAAATGAATGTTGTTGTAGCGAGACCGAGAGTCTCAGGGGAGCCATGCTCGACCACGACATAAATAGACCTCGTGATCTATATAGCTATATCGATCACAGGTGATCGTTACGCACGAGACTGAGTAGATTCGATTAAAAAAAAAAAAAAAAAAAATAGCTTCGCAATCGGGGATTAGAGACAGTGGGGAATCGGGTGTTTGCAAGATGCACGAGCGTCAGGGTCACGAGGTACGCGACCAAGATTTTCGTTCGGTCGATTTTTACAGACAGCGCGAAGAACCGGGCTGTCTCGGTTGACCTGCCCGCTCGGTCTGTGCGCGAGTTTTTTTCGGTTGTGCGATTGTGATCTGGAGGCTCGCCAAGTCTTTTTTGTTTGTTTGTTTTTTCGGTTTGTTTTGTGATTTTTTTATATACACACATATATACACATATATATATATATATATAGAAGAAGAGGAGACCCGGACGAGAGTGCGCTCGAGCCGAACGAGGCCACAAAGGAAGAAATCGAGAATAATCGCTGCAGTAATTGTGACACGGATGCGCCCGTGGTCGTTCCAACCTCTCACGTGCTCCTTGCGCCCGGCCGATTCCGGGAGTTCGCTCAGCCGGCCTTAAGCGACATTCGCCAACGACCAAACCAACAAAAAGAAAAATGTCCACTCGTCGCTGAGAAAAAAAAAAACAAAAAAAAACGAAAACTTGATTTATTTCTTTTTTGCGAACAAAAAGAAGGAAATTAATTGCCCATGCAAGGAAAGGAGAGCGAGCGGCGAACCAGTGCGAATCCCTTCGGTGTCGTTGCCTCAGCCCGCCGTCCGATTCTGAGGCCCGAAGACATCCCGCGCTCGCCGTGCTGCTCTCTCGGCTCTTCTGAGTAACAGTACTTCCTCGCGGCGGCGAACAGCAGCAGTGGCAGCAGCGGCGGTGGCGGGCTCGCAGCTCGGGTGGAACACAAGCGGGTCTACGGTTCGCGGCAACCGCGGCTACGTCGAAGAACGGTACCCACACTCGATTCGTGCTCACCTCCCGTAGGCTCTACGTCTTTCCTTTTTCACCGTCGATTCTTCCTTCGGTGCCTCCGACTCGTTCGCTCTCCTCACCCCCCCCCCCTCCGCGCCGCGCGCGCTCCTCGCGGAGCCGACCGGGTGCTTTTTATTTTCTCTCTTCGCCGGCGCGTTTGTATCCGCTCTCTCGGTCCCTCGCCTCGTGGACCAAAGCAGTCTGGCCGGTATCTCGCGTGTGCATGCCGGTCGCCTCGTTTAACCGCAGCCAAAGCCACGCGCACACACACGCGAAGCCTCCATCATCGATCCCACTCTCTTTCTTCGACGTTATCCAAGAGACTACGAGACTCCGCAGAACGCGCCGCTGCCGAGCACGAGGACTCGCGCTTAAACGCGCTCTTGCACCTGCCGAGTAAGAACCGAAAAAAAGAAAGAGATTTCTTTGGAAAAAAGGGTCAACTCGAGTTTTTGTTAAAATAACAAACAAACAAATTTAAAAAAAAATTCAACTCGAGTTGTTGATTTAAAAAAGATTGATTATTGATGCAGGGATTGAAAGATTCAATCATCGATCCTACTCTTGTTCAACGTTATCGAAGAGTCTTCGAGGCTTCGGACGAAGCGCTGGAACCGACCACGAGGACTCGCATTTAAACGGGCTGCACCTGCCGAGTAAGACCCGAAAAACAAAAAGAGATTTCTTTGGAAAAAGGGTCAACTCGAGTTTTTGTTAAAATAACAAACAAACAAAATTTTAAAAAGTCAACTCGAGTTCTTGATTTTAAAAAAGATTGATACAGGGATTGACAGATTCCATCATCGATCCTGCTCTTGTTCAACGTTATCGAAGAGTCTTCGAGGCTTCGGACGAGGCGCTGGAACCGACTACGAGGACTCGCATTTAAACGGGCTGCACCTGCCGTGTAAGACCCGAAAAAAAGAAAGAAATTTCTTAAAAAATAAATAAATAGAAAAAGGTCAACTCGAGATTTCGATCCAAACAAAAGGTTGACTATCGATGCAGGGATTAGGAAAATGAACGAGAGCGAGGCGGACAAGGATCTAGGGACGGAGAGGAGCGCTCCAGCGTTCCTGAGGTCAATGAGAACGACTTGAAGCCGTGCGGACGAAGAAAAAATCTTGCGGCCGCCATTTTGATGCCCTTTGTGAGCATACAAAATAGAGATAGAGCCGGAGCGCCTCCATAGGCGGAGATACGAATAACGAGATCGAGCGTGACTCGTAAAAGTTCCGAGGTACACGCAAGAAAGATAATATTTGCGATTAGTCAATCCTCAGCGACCATCGTGTCCGAGAAGCCCGGCGGAGATTAAAGAGCGTTGCACGAATCGACACGCTTAGGAACCGTTTAGAGTTGGGCTACCGAGGTGACTAATTCAGAGGTGCGAGTTGTAATAAACCCGCACGTTCGAACGCTTATCGTCGAACCGATATATATATATTTATATATATACATACATATAGAGAGAGACCGCCTCGGGTCTCATCGGACATTTCGCAGAGGTATTCAGTTTCGTTGCCGACCCGCTGACGAGAGCTTCTCGTTACACATTTATACTCCCGTCTCCAGAGTAATCGAAAGACTCTCTCGTAGAGATACGATAAAAAGTGAGTTCCAAGTGATAAGTGCTCGTATTTTTTTTTATCTCACATGTAATCTACGCTACAACGTAGCTTGAAGTGATTTTGTCGACCGAAGAAAAAAAGAAACACTGATCGATGGATAATACGATCGATAATTGATCGTCCGAGGATTAGTTCGAAGAGAAATAAATAAATCGCAGAGATGAAGACTGCACAGAGAGCCTTGAGGTAAGAGAACGATTGTTTGATCGCTGAAACCCCGAGATGAGAATATAAAAAATATATATATAAAAAAAAAAATTATAAATATTTTTAAAAAATTGCGAGTCTCGATCGCGATCTCGAGTAGGCAGGGAATAAACAGGGCGCTCGCGCCGGTGATACAGTTAACAATAATAGTATGCACAGTTACGCGTAATGGACGTTGACCCACTGCCGACGCAGGAGAGCGTCCCCTCCCGCCTCACGATCGTAACACTACCACCGATATATATAGCATAATACCTTCTCGTATAAGCGTATACATGTATACGAGTGAACGAAGAAAAACCGTGGCGAACGGTGAGAACACGCGGGCAATCCCGCACGCGGTTATAAAGTTAAGGTGCTACACGCTTCCTCGCCGTTGATTCACCGCTAATAAACACAACGCAGCTCTCCGGCTTTGATGCCCGAGCCGGGATGTTTAGAGCCGGCGCATTAACGGCGGCGGAAAAGGGAACTTGTTACATCGCGTTAACGAATTTAACGAAACGGCACGTTCCCGTCCGAGAGTCACGAAGCGTGTCGAGCGGAGAGAATAATCACAACAATAATAAATAAGATTCGTGCTCGCTTTGAGCACAAGCGAGACGGGTTCGAGGCCTCGAGTTCTTCGACAGTCGACGCTGCGCACAGCTGACTTTATTACAATGTTCAAGAGCCATTATCACTGCCACGTATCTCTCGAGGTGTTATTCTTGAGGGGAGTTCTTTTTTTTTTTGTTTCTTTATTTCTCCGAGTGAAAAGAAAGAACTATGCGTGCAGATCGCGCAGTGTGACAAGTAACGAGAGGAGTCTAGCGAGGGAGGGGAGTTTACGAGCGTAACTAAAATGGCGGCGCACGAGGAGGAGAGATAAGAAGGAAACGACTGCGCGCAGGTGTATTGTGTTAGCGATAAGAGCCCCGAGAAAGAAACTCCCCGTGCACGATCGAGCAACAGCTTCTCTCTCGACTATTAAAATTTCGTCCGCGCGTTTTATTTTGGCTCGTGGGAGCGTCAAGAGCGCGTGCAATACCGCGGTCTGCAATAGAAACTGTAATTAACTTTTCTCACGGATTCTGGCGTTCGCGATCTAAAGAAAAGTCTCATCGAAAGCCCAGATGGCATCCGCTTTCGATGTGACTTTTCTTTTGGCCGTACGTACGAGAATCCGTGAGAAAAGTTGATTGCAGTTTTTGATACCGACTGAGCCCGGGATGCACGGGTGGGAGGTGTTTCGTATGATCTTAAGGACATGTGAAACGACTCAGTCGGTAACCAAAATCTGTAATGAATGCGATTCAGAGACCGTAGACTTATCGGGAAAAAGCGAAGCATTAGCGGATGTGCAATTTAATACCGCGTCCGATGATGCTTCCGTTTTATCCGAAACGTCAACCGGTTTTAAATGGCATTGATTCGGAAAATGCATCTATCTCTCTCGCACTCATATGTCACGTGGTACATCTTTCACATGGCCTTAAGAGGAAGTGAAATAGCGGTCGGTAATGAAAACTGTGTGAACTTTTCGTCATTGTTTTTTCCTCATAAAAATATGGACCCTTGAAAAAAGTTCATTACAGGTTTCATTACCGGCTATTTCACTTCCCCTTAAGGATCTTTGGATCTTCGGGCGAAAAACGCGAGTGAAAAACGCAGGCAAAGCAAGCGGTTAGACAGAGACAGTTTTTTGTTTATTGAATTTATCGCAGAAACAAAACCGTGAATCTTCTCGAAATTTTGACGCAATCCGTTTGTTAGTACACTGAAAAAAAAATTTGCTTGCGGGCTGCCGAAGAAAAAAATGTTTGTTTCAATTCTACTTCCAATTCTTACAATTCCATATGATATTAAAACAACGACAGCAAGACTTTCAAGGTGACCTGTTATCGTTTCAATCCTGTATGAAATTGTCCGAATTCAGAGTAGAATTGAAACAACGTTTTTACTTCATTGGCAGCCCGCAAGCAAATTTTACTTGATTCTATGATTTTTTTTCTGTGTATGCTCTTCGCTGTGGTAAGTTTTTTATTCGAGTGGAACAGAAATCGGCGGAGAAAATCCTTACGTCTTACTAACCTACTAGTGTAGTTTAGTAAGCACATTACTAAATACCGATATGGTCAAGAAATGTTTAAAAAATTGCAAACGTTTCAGTATCCATTTGCCTGCAAAGTAGCAAAGTTTTATAACAAGCGAACGAAAAACACGCATTTCAGGTCAAACATCCTTAAGGAGGATTTATCGTTGGACCTGATATTTTTTCAGAGCTGAACTTCGTCTTGAAAATGTTGTGTGCAATGCACGTGTCGAGCAGGGAGTCAGTTAAAAGTTTAAAGATAAAGAGGGAAAATTCTGAAGGCAAGACGCTACGTTTAATCTATCGCGTGTGAGAGGCAAGGTGTTTTGCTCTCGACGGAAAGTACCACGCGAGCGAAGGGTTAACGGGTAAACGAGCTGTTACGCAAGGACGCGCGCTTCGCAGTGAGAAAATTCAGTAAATAAGTTATGGAAAAAAAGCCACCGGTGTGTCGGGGAGTAGGGAAGGTAAAAGCGCGGCTTGAGTGTCGCGTACCTGCCTCGCCGTTCGGCACCTGCGCGGCACGAATTCAGATGCAAATTTACACGGGTATCGTCACACCGGCTACCGCTGGCTCGGGGTTGCACAGCTGGTGTCCCTATCGAAAAAGCTGTTAGCCCACGGTGCGGCGAGGCCCGGCCAGACTCGTACGACTCTTTCTTGCCGTGCCTTCGTGTAGCCGTTAACGCGGCCAACTGCGGCACAAGGTTGACGGAAAGAAATGACCCTCCGTTTGTCCTCTACGCGACAATGAAGGCCACCTGTGACTCTTCTTCTCGCCTCTCTCCAAAGACCTTCGACACTTTCGTACGACCGCTGGAAAATACCTCGCACCACATTCACGGAGCATTTTTCATCCACAACGGGTGCCTAAAATTTAACATTTTTTAATTGTCTAGGCTACTTCTTTTTATCATTGACTAACGGTGATATCGGCTCGCAGGCTTCGGGCGCTCGCGTCGATGGTTCATAGATGGAATTCCATTCCATATGCTATAAGAACCGAATTTTCGAAAATGTAGCATATGGGATGGAATTCAGACTTCCGAATTCCACTCCAGTAGTAGTACAAGTAATTTATTAGCGAGATGTTACATAGGTTCTCGATCGTTCAAGTATGTTACATTTGGCTTGGTGATTACGTAAATGTATGGTAACATTATCAGCTGACGAGCTATCGACCTTGGTCCTTCAGCTCGTGTTCCACTCCATGTGCGATGAAAACTGAATTTTTTAATTACATTATAAGAAATTCTTTACAAAAGCCTCAATCATGGTTTTATATCACTTACCATTTTCAGTTCCACATGTAGAAAAGTCGCTGTACGACATATTCCTTATACCTTAAAAATGCAATATTGTCACTTCGTTCTCAAATTACTATACAAATGTGGATAATTATTATAATATTTTTGTCGCCGGGGACAAAACTCTTGAACCTTCGTGCGTAAATCAACGGATTGTCCTTTACCATTATTTGAAATTACCTCTATCGAAATTCAATTGGGATCCGCTCGTCGCGCCTCGACCGGAGCCTGTGGTACGCGCGATGCATGCAGTAACTCGTCACAGTCGTTATTTCGTAACCCTCGTCAGCGCACCGCGGAGAAAGAAACGAAAGAGCCGTGTGTAACGCTGTGTTTCGTGCATGCGCAATCGTACGACGGGCAACAATCATCCGAGCCTCTGCTAACTAGCTCGCACGCGCGTACGAATTATTTTCTATGGTGAGAGAGTAGCGCTGCGCGACGTCCGGTTGGATTTAATTAATTTTCGCGACGACGTGTACGATATCCTACTGTGGCAGACGCATGGAGAATGTTTGTTCGGCCGCGGTTTGAGGGCACGCTTGCGAAAGAATAATAACATTCTTGCGCAGCTTCCGTTCGTTTGTATTTTTGTGTCATTATTTTTCTTCGCGATTCTATTTATATTTGCAATTTTTTCGGCAATTACCCTTCGACCT